>JACEEU010000729.1:52500-156164 GCA_016630915.1 Callionymus lyra | reverse complement strand
GTGGGAAGGCATGTGGTCCAGATGGGTTTGGGATTGAATTTTATAAGGCAAACATAGATGCAGTCTCACCCTTGTTACTGAGGATGATAAAATTTTTTTAAAAAAGGCAACCTTCTTCCCAAATTCTATCTATGAGGCAAACATCTGTTTACTCCTCAAAAAGACAGAGATGCAACAAAGATGTCTTCATATCGTCCCCTGAGCCTCTTAAACAGCGACCAGAAGATAATTGCCAAAGTTTTGTCTTCTCGGTTATCAAAGCACATCTGCAATCTAATTCATCCTGACCAAACTGGATTCATTCCTGACCGCTATCCTGTCTCAAATACTCGGCGTCTTCTAAATATCATGTACTCATCAGAAAAACCACAGTCAGCAGTAATATCATTAGATGCACAACAGGCCTTCGATCAAATAGAGTGGACATTTATGTTTGGAGTGCTGAGGAAGTTTGGATTTGGCGAAAAATTTATAACTATTTTAAAACTTCTCTATGCTCATCCTAAATCCTGTATCTTGACCAACTACGATAAATCCACTCCTTTCGATCTTAATCGAGGGACCAGACAAGGGTGTTGTCTTTCTCCGATGCTCTTTGCTTTGGCACTGGAGCCCCTGGCTGTGGCGATCAGATCGGGAAGGTAACATCTAAAATTGGCCTTTATGCTGACGATGTGGTGTTGACAATTTCAAAATTAACAGAGTCTCTACCATCCCTTCTTGATCTCATTAAAGAGTTTGGCCAGCTTTCTGGATTTACCATTAATTATGACAAAAGCACTTTGATGCCCCTCTCGAAGGACTTGGATCCAGATTATTTGACTAAATTGCCCTTTAAAATCAGTTCAGATTATTTTACTTATCTCGGTATCAATGTCACAAGACAACCCAAGTTTTTGTTTAAATTCAATCTTTTAAATTTGATTAATGCATTAAAAAATAAAATAAACAGATGGAAGCTCCTGCCACTGTCGCTTGTTGGTCGGGTTAACATTATTAAGATGACTATACTTCCCAAATTTAGCTATCTCTTTCAAAATGTGCCTATTTTTCTCACTTCCTCATTTTTTAAGACAATTGACTCAATCATAGTACCTTTTATTTGGAATTACAAACCTCCTCCGTAAGTAAGGCACATCTCCAGAAATCCAAGGCAGATGGGGGTCTTGCTCTTCCAGTGTTCAGACACTATTACTGGGCATGCAATGCCAGAAACTGGATCTTTTGGAATCAATTTTCATCTAGGTTAAATTCAAATGACGCATCTGCCCCCTCATGGTCTCTTATTGAAACTAACATCAGAGTTCAAGATGGCGCCGACAGGACGGCGACTTTAACAGCAGCTCCGAGTGTTTTTTGGGTTTATTACTTTTTTCCGAGGTTTGCCTCTGTCTTTTCAAACTTTTCTTTTCATCATACTGTCTCTTTAAGACTCGCGGACAGTTTTCTATAACAATTGGAAACTTTCAGTGAAAAAGGAAAGTTTTTCATCGCCTTTTCTGGTGCGCAACGGGCGTCCTGCGCGCGTAATGGCCATCGTCTACAGTCGGGATCAGCTGCTGGCGCTGCGTTTCTCTGCGGTGCAGCCGGAGGAGCGACCCATCATCCCCCGGGATATTATGAAGAGGAGACGGGGATGCCGCGCCGGAGTTAAACGCCGGGAGCTGAGGAGAGCTTATCGACCGGCGCTGCCGTCCGTCGTCATGGGCAACGTGAGATCTCTGCCAAACAAGATGGACGAACTCGCGGCGGCGACCAGGTTCGACCCGGAATATCGACGGTGCAGCATGCTGATGCTCACGGAGACGTGGCTGAACCAGAACCACACGGACGCGATTGCTGCGCTGGATGGATTCTGCTTATTACGCGCGGACCGGACGGAGATGAGCGGGAAGAGGAAGGGCGGAGGACTGGCAGTGTTCGTCAACGAGAAGTGGTGCCTTCCCAGGCACGTCACTTTAAAGGATCAACACTGCTGTCCTGACATTGAACTTTTGGCGCTGAGTCTGAGACCCTTCTACTTGCCACGGGAGTTTTCACATGTTGTCGCGGTGCTTGTGTACATTCCACCTTCGGCGAGCGCGGAGGCAGCATGTGACGTCATCACTGGAGTAGTGAACGGGTTACAGACTCAGAGCCCTCAGGCCCTCTTTATCATCTCCGGTGATTTTAATCACGCATCTCTTTCCTCCCTGTCTGCCCAAATTCACGCAGTACGTCACTTGTGCCACCAGAGACAATAACACACTGGACCTTTTCTATGCGAACACTAAAGACGCTTATTTATCATCCCCCCTTCCTCCTTTGGGACGAGCTGACCACTGTCTGGTCCATCTCCTACCTGTTTACAAGCCACTTGTGAGCAGGCAACCAGCAGTGACTCGCTCAGTCAAGAAGTGGTCTGAAGAAGCTGAGGAAGCTCTGCAGGTCTGCTTTGAGACCACGGACTGGAGCATCTTCAGTGAGTCCCACAAGGAGGATATTGACGGACTAACTTCATGTGTCACGGACTACATAAACTTCTGTGTGGAGAGCATTGTACCAACCAGAACTGTACGATGCTTCTCCAACAACAAACCCTGGATTAATCCTGATATAAAGGCTCTCCTAAAGGAGAAGAAGAGAGTCTTTAGGTCAGGAAACAAAGAAGGATCTGATGGCAGTCCAGAAGGAGCTGAGAAGAAAGATCAGGGAGGGAAAGGGGAGGTACAGGAGGAGGATGGAAGAGAGTCTGGCCAACAACAACACCAGAGATGTCTGGAGAGGTTTGAAATCCATATCCGGACATCAGACCAGGCTCTCTGTAGCAGCGGGGGATAAAAATTGGGCCGACAACTTAAACAGTTATTTTTCAAGGTTTGAGGTGTCGGCTCCCCCCTGCTCAACCATTCACACCTCTACACTTACCTTCTCCTCCCCCGAGCTTGTATTGTTTCAGCCCCCCGCTGACTCCGCAGGGGACAATGCCCCCCACCCCAGCCTGTCCCTCACACCTCTCCAGGTGAGAAATCAGCTTAGGAGAACCAAGACAACAAAGGCCCCTGGACCAGACGGCATCGGTGGCAAAGTACTCAGGACGTGCTCTGACCAGTTAAGTGAAATTGTTGGACTTCTGTTCAACATGAGCTTGACCCTGGGAAGAGTTCCACTACTGTGGAAGACGTCCTGTGTGGTACAGTGCCGAAGACTCAGCACCCTAAGGATCCCAGCTGCTACAGACCTGTGGCCTTGACATCCCACCTTATGAAGGCTCTGGAGCGGCTGGTCCTTAGTTACCTGAGTCCTCTGGTGCGCTCCTCCATGGATCCGTTGCAGTTTGCCTACCAACCTGACATCGGCGTGGAGGACGCCATCATCTACCTTCTCCACCGAGCACTTTCTCACCTGGAGTCGCCTGGAAGCACTGTGAGGATCATTTTCCTGGATCTAAGCAGTGCTTTCAATACCATCAGGTCAAACATCCTGAGGGACAAGCTGGAGCTGTCTGGAGCGGACACTCACCTCACGGACTGGATTGTGGACTACCTCACCAACCGTCCACAGTTCGTGAGGACCCGGGATGGTGTTTCGAGGACTGTACTGTGCAGTGTAGGGGTCCCCCAGGGAACAGTGTTAGCACCGTTCCTCTTTTCACTGTACACTGCAGACTTCCAACACCTGTCTCCCACCAGTCACCTGCAGAAGTTCTCGGACGACTCCGCCATCGTTGGCCTCATTAGGGACGGGGATGACGGGCCGTACCGGGGACTTGTCCAGGACTTTGTTGACTGGTGCCTGGAAAACCACCTTCAGATCAACTCCAGCAAAACTAAGGAGTTGATTGTGGATTTCCGGCGGTGTCCCTCCATCTCCCCCCTCACCACTGAACATCCAGGGACAGGACATTGAGATTGTCACGACTTACAAGTTCCTGGGTGTTCACCTCAACAACCGCCTGGACTGGGTGGATAACACTGCTGCTCTTTATAAAAAGGGGCGGAGTAGAATCTACCTGCTCCGGAGGTTGAGGTCGTTTGGTGTCCAGGGGTCACTCCTGAAGTCATTCTATGACTCAGTAGTGGCCTCTGCCATCTTCAACGGTGTGGTCTGTTGGGGGAGCAGCATGACAGCAAAGGATAGGGCTAAACTGGACAGCCTTATTAAGAAGGCCGGTTACGTCCTAGGGCGCCCCCTGGATCCTGTGGAGGAAGTGACTGGAGGGAGGATGCGGAGCAAGCTGGGCTCCATGAGGAGGAACTTGTCTCACCCTCTCCAGCACACACTCCAGCATTGAGGAGCTCCATCAGTGATAGGATGCTCCATCCCCGGTGTGTGAGGGAGAGGTACCTCCTTCCTCCTGCTGCCATCAGACTCCACAACAAGAACACACCAAGATAAATATTTAACTGCACCTCTTGTTATTTATGTAAATATGATTGTGTATATATTATATAGCGCAGATTTATCTTTTATTCCATTTAGATTTTCTTTCTCGTTTTTATTTCTGGGTGTTTTTATTTCTCTTGCTGTTGTTAAACCGAATTTCCCCTCGCGGGACTAATAAAGGTTTTCTGATTCTGATTCTGATCACACTTTCTCATTTCAATACTTCTCCCTTTTCTATCTTACTCTCAAATACTATTCCTCAGCTCAGAGTTCTAAAAAATGATTTCATCTTATTCAATTCCTTTAAAATATTAAAACAAATTAAAAATGTCCTAAACTTGTCAGAACTCTCTGTTTATACACCTATTTGCCATAACTCTTCTTTTAAACCGGGACAGATGGATCCAGTGTTCAGTGAGTGGTCTGAGAGAGGTTTATGCTCCTTCAAAGATTTGTATTTTAGCGGTAGATTTGCTTCTTTTGCTCAATTGCAGTCAAGGTTCAATTTGCCGAGCTCTCACTGGTTCAGATATCTTCAAATCCGGAACTTTGTCAGCAAAGCATTTCAGTCTTTCGAGCGTTTGCCAAAAGAACATACTTTTCATCATACAATGAGGAAATCCTCCACCTCAAACCATTTAATTTCACTACTTGTGTCTCTATTTTACAAGGCGGTCCCTTCGTCGCACATTAAAGAGTCGTGGGAAAAAGATTTGGGCGAGAAAATATCAGACGATGTGTGGACGAGGGGATTGAGCCGGATTAAACTCTGTTCGATAAATGCAAGGCTTCAATTAATTCAATTTAAGGTCACTCATAGACTCCACTATTCCAAAACAAGGCTAAACAGAATCTTCCCTGCCATTCCATCCTCATGTGATCGCTGTTCAACGTCAGAGGGTTCACTCGGACATATGTTCTGGTCTTGCTGCAGGTTAAGATCTTATTGGTTGGAGTTTTTCAATTTTTTCTCTAAAGCATACAAGGTGAATGTGATCCAGACCGGTGCTTTGGTTGTTTTGGGATGTTCTGAATCAACCTCTAATCTATCCAGCACTCAGCAACAAGCTCTAGCTTTCTCTCTGGTTGTTGCAAAGAGAGTGATCCTGAGTGAATGGAAATCACCATCTCCACCTTCCTTCAAAAAATGGCTCAATGATATGGTTTCTCTCCTGTATCTGGAACAAATTAGATACACAATGTCTAATTTACACTTGAAGTTTGTCAAGATCTGGGGACCGTTTCTGGACGCTATCAGGAAATGACAATGAAGCATAAGCCACCTATTGTTGCTGTTCTTATGGGGGGGGGGGGGGTCTTTCTTTCCTCCCTCCTTTTAAAAATTTTTTTTCTGCAGCATTGAAAATGTTAACTTATTATTATTATTATTATTTCTCTTTTGTGGTCTGGCACTTGGTTTTTCTTGTTTTGTTGTTTCTTATTGTCCTGTTGTGTTTGTTTTTTTTTTTTGTTTTTTTTCTGTCTTTTACATATATAATATAATTTACTATATATATATATATATATATATATATATATCTTTTTGTTTGTTTGTTACTCTGTACTGTCTTTTTTTGTCTGAAATGAAAATAAAATTTGTAAAAAAAAAAAAGTAATAATGATAATTCAACAAAATACAGCATGATAACGTATTTTCCGGAGTATAAAGCATTTAATTTTCTAAAAAAAAATGGCTCCTTTTAATTCAGAAGCTTTATATATTTTGAATAACTCAGGGTTGTGTGTGTGTGTGTATGTTTGAAAGTAGACCATTAATTAATGGACAGTACAAGACAAATAAAGAAGTTAAAAGAGGTTCTGAAAGGTGAACTACAGAAAATGGGCAACCTTTAACATGGGTTTCGAACCCCATGGTGAACCCCGTTCCAGCCAGCCTGGGTGTCATCCTTTCTCCTGGGGGCTCCTACACTCGCTACCCTAAAAAAACAGTCTGGGATCTCTTGACTCGCTTCCGTTCGCTGATTGGTCCCTGCTATCTCCGCCCCATCGTCAGGGCTTCACGTCATCATGAACATGGCCAACGCGGAAGCCGACCCTAGCAATACTAGTATCTTGATCGAACAGATCGTCTGTTCTCGCGGATTTAGACGTTTAGAGTTTCGTGAGCAACATGAGGCACTGAAAGCTATTCATACTGGGAAAGACGTTTTTCGCCCTCGCGTCAGATTTCTACGCCCAACACAACAACACGGTCACGTGAATAATAAGGCGATCCGATTGGATCGCAGTATGGAAGGGTCATCCAGGGGTCATGCAATGGCACAGTGAGTTTGATGGGAGACGATGATCTGAGATTCCGGGAGCATGTATCTATGTAGAGGAGTTGGTGATCAGGGAGTGAACCAGGATGGGGGTCCTAGCAGGAGAAGGAGGTTAGATGAAGTAATCCACATGATGGTGATCAGGGAGTGAATCAGGATGGGGGTCCTAGCAGGAGGAGGAGGTTAGATGAAGTAATCCACATGATGGTGATCAGGGAGTGAACCAGGATGGGGGTCCTAGCAGGAGAAGGAGGTTAGATGAAGTAATCCACATGATGGTGATCAGGGAGTGAACCAGGATGGGGGTCCTAGCAGGAGGAGGAGGTTAGATGAAGTAATCCACATGATGGTGATCAGGGAGTGAACCAGGATGGGGGTCCTAGCAGGAGGAGGAGGTTAGATGAAGTAATCCACATGATGGTGATCAGGGAGTGAACCAGGATGGGGGTCCTAGCAGGAGAAGGAGGTTAGATGAAGTAATCCACATGATGGTGATCAGGGAGTGAACCAGGATGGGGGTCCTAGCAGGAGGAGGAGGAGGTTAGATGAAGTAATCCACATGATGGTGATCAGGGAGTGAACCAGGATGGGGGTCCTAGCCAGGAGGAGGAGGTTAGATGAAGTAATCCACATGATGGTGATCAGGGAGTGAACCAGGATGGGGGTCCTAGCAGGAGGAGGAGGTTAGATGAAGTAATCCACATGATGGTGATCAGGGAGTGAATCAGGATGGGGGTCCTAGTAATCCACATGATGGTGATCAGGGAGTGAACCAGGATGGGGGTCCTAGCAGGAGGAGGAGGTTAGATGAAGTAATCCACATGGGATCAGGGGGGGGGAACCGGGAGGGGGGTCCTCCCGGGAGGAGGAGGTTAGATGAAGTAATCCACATGATGGTGATCAGGGAGTGAACCAGGATGGGGGTCCTAGCAGGAGGAGGAGGTTAGATGAAGTAATCCACATGATGGTGATCAGGGAGTGAATCAGGATGGGGTCCTAGAGGAGGAGGAGGTTAGATGAAGTAATCCACATGATGGTGATCAGGGAGTGAACCAGGATGGGGGTCCTAGCAGGAGGAGGAGGTTAGATGAAGTAATCCACATGATGGTGATCAGGGAGTGAACCAGGATGGGGGTCCTAGCAGGAGGAGGAGGTTAGATGAAGTAATCCACATGATGGTGATAAAAAAAAAAAAAAAAAAAAAAAAAAAAAAAAAAAAAAAAGGGGGGAAAAAGGGGGGGGGGCCCCGCGGGAGGAGGAGGTTAGAGTGAAGTAATCCACATGATGGTGATCGGGAAAGAGGTAGGGAGTGAACCAGGATGGCGGTCCTAGCAGGAGGAGGAGGTTAGATGAAGTAATCCACATGATGGTGATCAGGGAGTGAACCTAGCTGGTTGAGATAGTATTATGGGCTGTCGGTTCTTTCCGTGGAGGAGATGCAGGACATCTACTCAGTTTGAGTTATGATGACTGGATTTCTGCTTTTTGGAACTGGTGGATTTCTGGTGTAAGTTTTACAACTGATTGGAATCTAGGATGGAATGACTCGTGCTGACACTGGTACCACCTGCAGGCGGAGACTTCTACACTGCTGCTCAACCTTGCGCCTAGAACTTGAGTTGTATCCAAATGTTTGTTGCCGAGCGAGAGAAGACGAGACATTGTCACTTTATATTTTACTCCTCAAACAAGGATGTGATTCTGATCCGTATTTTTCTTTATAGATGAACAGGTATCAACAACCACCAATGAAGCTCGGCCAGCAGAAAAACAATACTGCATTGGAATCCACAGGAAGAATTTCTACGTCAGAATTTCCTTTTTGCAAATTTCAACCCTTGAATGATGAAGAAACTCAAGAGGAACAACAGATATTCAAATCCATAGCTTGGCCCCAAACACCGCTGTTGCTTGGTATGCACGGCACCGATGTCCTCGGCAGTAGATTTAGAATCACCAGAAGAGATGGAGGACAACAGTGGCGTGTTGGTGATGAACTGAAAGTAACAATCACAATGAAGGACTTCCTGCGAAAACCCAAGAAAACTGGAGGTGATGTCCTAGCAGCCCGGATCTACAGTATAGATCTGAAGGCTGCTGTACCTGGACACGTTATCGATCATGAAAATGGCTCCTACACAGCATCGTTTCCTTTGATCTGGAAGGGAACTACATTCGTTCAGGTGAGGGGGTGAAACTAGAACAACGATGAACAAAAAAACATTTTTATTCAACTTTTGTGTTTTTTTTCTGAAGGTGACTTTTCTTCATCCCAGTGAGGCTGTTGCTGTTGTAAGAAGAATGAACAAATATTACCCAGACAGGGTTTACTTCAAAAGTATTTTCCGCCTAAATGGCACATCTGAGACAATGAACTGTAATTTCTGCTTAAGACCCACAAACCTACAAGTTTGTGATTTCACTGACGTCCGCACGGGAGAACCATGGTTCTGCTTCAAGCCTAAAAGACTGGGCTGTGAAACCAGAATCGTTCATGCTATGGGAGACTATCGAGATGTACATCTTAACGCTGATGAAAAGAATCTCTTTCAAAAGTAAGATTTTTATTTACTACGAAAAAATATACGTCATATATCATCTCGTTGAGGTAAATAAGTTAATAATTATTATTTGTAAAGATGTTTCTAGACCAGGGTCGCAAAGCACTTAAACATCAAAACAATACACAATTAAAATACAGACTTTAAAAGGTCAAGACAACACAGAGACAAAAACATCAGCAACAAGAAAGTGAAGAAAAAGCTCCAATAAAAGTGTCTTGAGATGTTTCTTGAAGGAGTCAGTAGATCATCAAACACAGATGTTTCTTGAAGGAGTCAGTAGATCATCAAACACACATGTTTGGGGGTCAGTAGATCATCAAACACAGATTTTCTTGAAGGAGTCAGTAGATCATCAAACACAGATGTTTCTTGAAGGAGTCAGTAGATCATCAAACACAGATGTTTCTTGAAGGAGTCAGTAGATCATCAAACACAGATGTTTCTTGAAGGAGTCAGTAGATCATCAAACACAGAGATGGTTCCAAAGCTTAGGAGCAACAGTCTGGAAGGATTTCTCTCCTCTGGTCCGGAAGTTCATGAACCATCAGTAGATTCTGATCCACAGACCTCAGAGCCCGAGCTGGGGTGTAAGTCTGGATCAGATCATGAAGGTCTGACCATGAATAGATCTGAAAGTAAGAACCAGAATTTTAAAATGATCCTGAAAGAAACTGGCAGCCAGTGAAGAGTTTGAAGGAGAAATGTGAGTTCTTCTACTAGAGCGGCTCAGAATTCTGGCTGCAGAGTTTTGTATGAACTGCAGGCGAAACACATCCTTCTTGTTTAGACACAAAATAAACACAATAGTGTAAACGACACAAACACATTATAAGATCATGTTGTGACAACATTTAAGTTTAGAGATTTTTCTCACTTTAACAGTTTGTGTCAGTTTTGTTCAGTGTTGAACTAGACGTTTGTCAAACACCAGGTTCCTCAGTTTGACTGACATCAGTCACTCAAGTACTGACTCAACCCTGAACTTTATCATCAACAATCACCAGAGTTTGACTTTTGTCCACATTTAGCTTCAAAGTTCTCAACAATTCCTTGTCTGTCAGCTTCACAGTAAACGGCGAGATTGGAGCAGCACGACACACAAAGTCCAAATGTTTCTCTCCATTATAGTCCAGTCCATCTTTAGATCAGTTCCAGAACTGATCAGAGTTGTCAGTGTTTCTTTGTTCATTCACATATTGAACATATTTCTACGTGTAACTTTTTCAGTGGATTCAACATGAAAGTGAGACTCAAATCTGAAGGACCAGAGTTTGTGAAAGTGCTGCCACAAGAGAAAGGTAACCAAAGTAGAAATAGTCAATGTTTAATGGATTCTTTTTTTTTACAATTTTGCAAAATCGTCTTTTTTGTCAATCAGGGCGAAACAAAAAAGTGCAGAACTTGGGACATTCTGGGTTTTACTACGGTGGCGAGTGGCAGGCTCTGGATGGGACCAAAGTTCAGCATTTTAAGAACTCTACTTCCATGAGTAAATGTCTGCAAGGAAAGAAGATCTACATGTACGGGGACTCCACCGTCAGGCAGTGGTACGAATACCTTGTTGCCACACTTCCAGGTAACCATCGTAAATGTTCTAACAAAATAATGAATTGAAAGAATTCCTTGATTCCTTTTTTTTTTGTCTTTTAGATCTCGAGAATTTTAATCTTCATTCTGCCCCAAAGTCTGGACCTTACATGGCCACGGACAAAGCAAACAACATCTTCATGATCTACCACACTCACAGTGTTCCCATTCGTATTCGTCCAGTCTCAGTCAGTAAGCTTCGTTACGTTGCTAACGAGCTGAGCACTATCGAGGGAGGACCGGACACTGTCGTCATTGTGGGTATCTGGGCTCACTTTGGTTCCTTTCCTGATGAGGTCTTTCTCAGAAGAATGCTGATGGTCCGCAAGGCCATCGTGCAATTGCTCAACAGGTCTCCAGGAACACTGGTTGTCATCCGGAATGGGAATATTAAAGGCCTGTCGCCAAATAAAGCGATCTATAACAGTGACTGGACCACGATGCAGCAGGATAAGATACTTAAAGCTCTGTTTCAAGGGGTGGATGTTCGTTGGGTGGACGCCTGGGAGATGACGTTGGCACATGGTTCTAAATTTATACTTCATCCTCTGCCACCTGTAATTAAGAACATGGTGGACCTCATCTTGTCCTACATATGTCCTCTCAAATAGGAGCCTTAAATGAACACCATTATTCAGAACTTGACAGCATAAAGGGGGTTCACACCATGCCTGTCCATGTCGAATGTATGTTTCACGGTATGGAGCCTTCTTTACAGTGTTTCCATGCTTTCATCATGCTTTCACTTTTCCTTTACTTAACCTTCCAAACTCTGTCTTAGAAAGTGAGATGGATCAGGAAAACAAGACGGGGTTTGGACAGTAATGGTTTGTCTTGCCAAAGATATCAAGGCTTCAGAAAAGACCAGTTGTGAGGTTTGAAAGGGGAAGAAGATGGTGATTAAACTCAACACATTTAATTTTAATTCAGAACGATGTTCTCTCAGGTGACTTTACAGTTTGAATAACACTTTATAAGATAAAAACAAGGAACGGGGAAATGGAAAGAGTTGGTTGGGGTTGACTCTAATTCAACTGAAGTTGTAAACTGAGAAACAAATGATCATGGAAATGGATGGAAGTCATAATCCTCCCGTTGGCGCTGTCGCGGCGGAGGAGACATTAAAGTCACTCAGTGCATCGCGGAGAGGAAAGCTTGGAGCGTGCACGCGCAAAATTAATGAAATAAAAACTCTGCTGGTGCCTGGTGGAAATGTGGAGACTATGAATGAGAGTGTTGCAACATTTAAAAGGTGTCTGAAGGAATTTGAGGAAATGCATGCAAACGTTAAAACCTTATTGTCTGATGAAATAATGGAACATGAAAGAATAAACTGGTATGAGCCAAAAATGTCCACATTCACGAGTTTCATAAAGGATGTGGAAATATGGAAAAAATCGGACCCCCAGGTGCTCATTGAGCCACATGACAGCATTTCCAATGCATCAAAAACCTCAGGAAAAACAAAATCAACAACTTCATCAGTTTCCTCAGCCCGCACCAAAGTGGCTGCAGAGCAAGCGGCTCTCCTAGCCGTGCAGAGGGTCTAAAAGCAAAGCATGCACTGGAAATGGAGGAGGCTCAATTAAAAGCTAAAATGGAGAGATTGAAACTGGAAATGAGCCTGGCAGAATCCACTGCAAAATTGAGAGTTCTGGAAAATGGGGAGCCTGATGCAAAAACTCCACAATTGATTCAACCACAAACACAACATGATGGCATGAATGAATGGTTGGAAAATTATGAGGAAAATCCTGACAGTGATATTGATATTGAAGAACCATCTCCAATTAAATTTGCTGAGATTGGAGCCATGCCCAAAACCCCACTCCAGAGGCTGTTACACCAACAACCAAGGCCACCAGAGCATGCAGACAATGTAAGCCCAACACAAAGCCCAAGTCCTGTGCCTCCTCAACCTTTGCATATTACTAGACCTCATGCCCATGCAACAACTCGATTTCAAGCGACCAACAATAATGCCTATTTATTAACGGTAATGGAAAGACAAAATGATATTGCCAACCTATTGGTCCTTCAGCACAAAGAGACATCTCTTCCTGCGAGGGAGATCCCAGTCTTTGATGGTAATCCTTTAAACTACCAAATATTTATAAGGGCATTCCAGCATGGCATTGAGGGCAAGACCAGTAAGGTAAGGTAAAAAAAAAAAAAAGTAGTAATCAGGACAGGTTATACTACCTGGAGCAATTCACCTCAGGGCCCTGCAGAGAAATGGTTAGAAGCTGTCTACATATGAATGCTGATGTTGGTTTTGCAGAGGCTAAGAGACTGCTAAAGGTTCACTTTGGAGATGAATTACGGATTGCTAATGCATATATGGAAAAGGCCCTTACCTGGGATAACATAAAGGCAGAGGATGGAAAAGCACTGCAATCTTATGCACTCTTTCTAAGAGGCTGTTGTAACACAATGCAGGATCTGCGGGATATGGGGGAGCTTGACCTGCCCTCAAACTTAAGGCTCATCATATCAAAACTGCCTTATAAAATAAAAGAAAGATGGAGGACAAAAGCTTGTGATATTCTAGAACGAAGCCAAAGGAGGGCAAGACTACAGGACCTTGTAGTATATATTGAAAGGCAAGCTAAACTATTACAAGATCCACTCTTTGGTGACATTCTGGATCCTCCCAAAGTGAAACCCGTAAGATCATTTGCTGAATCCAAACCAAGCACATTTAAGAGCAAGCAAAGCAGCTTTGCTACCACAGTAGCAACTGTGTCTGACAGCACAGCTGAAAAAACTGCAACAGAGAGGTCACCTGTTAAATACAACATGTCCGCTGCTCCTTATGATGTATGTGCATTTTGTGCTGGCAAGCATCCATTATTAACACCCTACTATTCTGCACATTAAAAGATCTTCTCAACCACCTACCGATGTTACGTCACCTCAACATGCAGAGCGGAGACCAAAACCTGAAGAGACCTCTATCAGCAGTGCTCTTGTCTCACTGGGAGAGGGTGAAAGTACTGGGGCTGGTAAAGACTGTATACTGGCAATTGTGCCAGTGCAAGTTAAATTGTGCAATGGAAATAAAAGTATACTTACCTACGCCTTCCTGGACCCGGGCAGTACAGACACATTTTGTACAGAGAACCTAATGAGGAACCTCAACGCTGGCGGCCGCAGAACTGAACTCCTTCTGCAGACCATGGGAACAGAAAAAACAGTCAAGAGCTATGAAATAATGGGTCTAGAAGTCAACAATATTGAAGAGGATGCATATCTCAGAGAGAGAGAGAGAGAGAGAGAGAGAGAGAGAGAGGTGTGACTTCATATGAAACTCGCCACACTAACATTAAACTTTCATATTAAGGTGGGGGGCCGCAAAAGAACGTCTCACAGGCCACGTGTCTGAGACACAATGGCTGCTGGTTAAAAACTAACTGACACTGGAGCAAGAAATGTGCACACCCCCCCACATCTCCATTATTATGCTCAGGAGAAGGTAAAACTCCTTGAGTTCCGAGAACGGGTTTGAAGAAACAAAAACACAAAAGAAAACTCTGGACGCAGGCAGGGGCGCGGCTGGACGACAACGAAAAGACGGTCAAGAAAAAACTCACGTTGGAACTAAAGATGCCGACGACGTCAGAACAGGAACAGTCCAACAACACAGTAGATCGTTCCAGAGACAAACGGAGCCAAGAATGGGAAGAACCCGCCAAGAAATCAGCCGAAGACCGTGCACACCTGCCTGGCCTGTCACAGAGTAAACAAAAACAAGGGCATCACAGGGTCAACGTGACAAAAACAAGGTCAAAAATCTTCTTTTCAATCTTCTCTGATGGCATCGACACGAGAACGTTTCTAAAAGTCTCTCATCGTTGTAACATTTCTACTCTTCTTAGAAGAAATGACACTTTTTCACAAATGTTATCCAGAGTCTGACCAGATGTGAGATGATTCTGAAACAAAAGAGCAGGTTTGGAACAAGAGACTGCAAGACGTCACGTGACCTCAAGGAGACAAACAGACGTGTGGAAAATGATGTGTGTGTAGTTGTGTGTGTGTTTGGTTGCATCTGTAGTCGTGTGTGTCTGTGTAGTTGTGTGTTTGTGTGTGTGTGTGGTTGCATCTGTAGTCGTGTGTGTGTAGTTGAGTGTGTGTGTGGTTGCATCTGTAGTCGTGTGTGTGTAGTTGAGTGTGTGTGTGTGTGTGTGGTTGCATCTGTAGTCATGTGTGTGTGTAGTTGTGTGTGTGTGTGGTTGCATCTGTAGTCATGTGTGTGTGTAGTTGTGTGTGTGTGTGGTTGCATCTGTAGTCATGTGTGTGAGTGTGTGTGTGTAGTTGTGTGTGTGTGTGGTTGCATCTGTAGTCGTGTGTGTGTGTGTAGTCGTGTGTGTAGTTGTGTGTGTGTGTGGTTGCATCTTTAGTCATGTGTGTGTGTGTAGTTGTGTGTGGTTGCATCTGTAGTTGTGTGTGTTTGTGTAGTTGCAT
Organism: Callionymus lyra; assembly: GCA_016630915.1. NCBI lineage: Eukaryota > Metazoa > Chordata > Actinopteri > Syngnathiformes > Callionymidae > Callionymus > Callionymus lyra. The sequence goes on along the minus strand of JACEEU010000729.1, from coordinate 140,899 downwards.
CTGTAGTTGTGTGTGTGTGTGTGGTTGCATCTGTAGTCGTGTGTGTAGTTGTGTGTGTGTGAGGTTTGCATCTGTAGTCGTGTGTGTGTAGTTGTGTGTGGTGGCATCTGTAGTTGTGTGTGTGTGTAGTTGTGTGTGTGTGTGGTTGCATCTGTAGTTGTGTGTGTGTGTGTAGACGTGTGTGTGTAGTTGTGTGTGTGTGTGGTTGCATCTGTAGTCGTGTGTAGTTGTGTGTGTGTGTGGTTGCATCTGTAGTCGTGTGTGTGTAGTTGTGTGTGGTTGCATCTGTAGTTGTGTGTGTGTGTAGTTGTGTGTGTGTAGACGTGTGTGTGTAGTTGTGTGTGTGTGTGGTTGCATCTGTAGTCGTGTGTGTGTAGTCGTGTGTGTAGTTGTGTGTGGTTGCATCTGTAGTCGTGTGTGTGTAGTTGTGTGTGTGTGTGCGTGGCTGCATCTGTAGTCGTGTTTGTGTAGTTGTGTGTGTGTGGTTGCATCTGTAGTCGTGTGTGTGTAGTTGTGTGTGTGTAGTTGTGTGTGATTGCATCTGTAGTTGTGTGTGCGTGGCTGCATCTGTAGTCGTGTGTGTGTAGTTGTGTGTGTGTGTGGTTGCATCTGTAGTCGTGTGTGTGTAGTTGTGTGTGTGTGTGCGTGGTTGCATCTGTAGTCGTGTGTGTGTGTGTCTGTACTCGTGTGTGTAAGTGTATGTAGTTGCGTGTGTGGTTGCGTGTATGAGTGTGTGGTTAAGGGTGTGAATGTGTGTGGTTGCGTGTGTAGTTGTGTGTGTGGTTGCGTGTGTAGCCGCATGTGAGTGTGTGTTGTTGTGGGCGTGAATGTTTGTAGTTGCATGTGTAGTTTTGTGTGTGTGTGTGTGTGGTTGCGTGTGTAGTCGCGGTTGTGAGTGTGTTGTTGTGGGCGTGATGTGTGTAGTTGCGTGTGAAGTTGTGTGTGCGTGTGTAGTCGTGGGCGTGAATGTGTGTCGTTGTGAGTGTGTGTAGTTGCGTGTGTGGTTGTGTGTGTGTTGTTGCGTGTATGAGTGTGTGTGAATGTGTGCAGGTGAGTGTGTGTAGTCATACTGTATGTGTGTGTGGTTAATGGTGTGAATGTGTGTAGTTGCATGTGTGTAGGTGAGTGTGTGTAGTTGCGTGTTTGAATGTGTGTAGGTGAGTGTGTGTAGTTGCGTGTTTGAATGTGTGTAGGTGAGTGTGTGTAGTTGCGTGTGTGAATGTGTGTAGGTGAGTGTGTGTAGTTGCGTGTTTGAATGTGTGTACGTGAGTGTGTGTAGTTGCGTGTTTGAATGTGTGTAGGTGAGTGTGTGTAGTTGCGTGCGTGTGTTTGTGTGTGCGTTTATTTATTTTAAAGTTTATCAACAGGTTGTGAGTGTTGAACAGGTTGTGAACACATTTCTAAAAACGTGTTAATATTTGCGACTCCATCTTGAGAATGTTAACATTTGTCACGATTTTAAATAAAGTTTTTTTCCACGATCGTAGAGGTTTCCGCTCACTTCATTGGTCGAAGGGTCGCCGGATGTGACGCATGGTGAGCAAAACCCGGAAACAATAACCAAAACACACGGCGCTCGCTCGTCGTGTTTGTTTGTGTTTGAGAAGAAACTTCTGCGCAGATGCGAGACGTGCAGCTGTTTTAGTCAAAGAAAAACATTCGCTTTTATGGCTTTTTAGCTTCTATTTGAGCGCGTCCGCACTTTTGACCAGTTTGTCTCCACGGGCGCTGACATGGAGGGCTGCCCTCGTCGGAGAGGAACCCCCGGCGCAGCCTCGCTCCTCTACCCGCTCCTCGGTGCGTGTCTCTGGGCTGCGGTGGTCTCGTACAAGCCGGTGGTCATCGTGCACGGATTGTTCGACAGTTCCGGGGACTTTAAACACTTGCTGCGATTCATCAACGAGGTACGGACGGAAATACCGTGATTCAGTCTCATTATGAGAATAGATTGATCGTTTTTAACTTCTGACACAAACATTTAAAGATATTCTTTACGATGATTTTCTTCCTTCCTTTACTATTCAGTTTAATTTCGACCACGTATTTCAACAAATCACAAGTTAGTACCATGTAATAAAAAAAGGGATGTGTTAAGTAATCGTTTTATTCATGCACAGTCATGTGATAAACAAAGATTGTAATAAAAGATCATGAGAAAACAGGTTTTGTAAGATTAAAGTGAAATGTCACACACGAAAAAAGTATTTTTAATCATCAACTACTTCTCAATAAAGATGAATAAATGATGTATAAATTAACGTCTATCAACATTATTATTGTTGAATTGTTTAAAGTATATATTTTATTGAGTATTGTTTTGATTGTTTAAGCGCTTCGTGACCCTGGTCTGGAAAAGCACTTTATAAATACAAATGACTTACTAATAATGATAATAATAATCTCTATTTATATAGCGCCTTTCTAGACCAGGGTCACAAAGCGCTTTTTACTTATTGTTAAATTACAGCTATATTTTTGCTTTAGTGTTTTTTTTTTATTCTTTATCTAATCTTTCTTCAACCAAGGTCAAGGTAAAGGATAACTTGGTCGTGTTGTTCTTCCACTGACCCTGAGTTCCCCTCCCTGGTCAGACTCATCCGGGCACAAACGTGACGGTGATCGACTTGTTCGACAGGAGTGCGAGTCTGGAGCCCATGTGGACGCAGGTGCAGGGATTCAAGGCCGCCATCGACCCCATCATGCAGAAGGCGGCAGACGGGGTTCATTTCATCTGCTACTCGCAAGGTGTGTAAAAACATTTTGACTTTCCCGTGCTATCACCGAAAACGGTGACTTTGCTCCCTGTTAATGATTGACGGGAAAGAAGGAGCTTTTCGTCGGCGTTTATCTTCTCGTGACGTCCTGGAATTTCCCGAATCATCTTGATTCTTCCAGACTGGAACGTGACACGTAGTTGTTTTTCTGAACTCAAGACACGGATTATTAAACCAGAAGGAAAAAACAGATGCTCGTCTGAATAAGAATCTACTTTTGTGTGTTTAGTTTGTGTCTTCATGTTATATTATATTATTTACTAGACAGTAAACATGTTTTCACCATTATTGGATGTTTCTTGTAAATCTGTATTCATTCATTTTTAACCTTAATGACATTTTTCTGACTTCATTTTATTTCCTTAAATATATTTTTCAATTTTCTAAATTTAGATTTGATTATTTTCTTTCATTTCTGTACGTCTTTATTTAAATACTTGTTTCAAACTCTCGTTTCTTGACGTCGGCGCGACTGAAGAAGCTCTTGTTGTTCCAGGAGGACTCATCTGTCGAGGAATTCTCTCCACTCTGCCGGATCACAACGTTCACTCGTTCATCTCTCTGTCTTCGCCTCAGGCGGGACAGTACGGAGGTCAGTACATCCTCCTGCTTTCTGTCTTTCTTCTGCCACACGTTTGATGATCTACTCCTTCAAGAAACATCTCAAGACCTTTTGATTTGAGATCTTCTTAACCTTCTTGTTGCTGCTGTTTGTCTTACGTTGTCTTGACCTTTAAAAGTATTTTAACCGTGTATTGTTTTGTTTGAGCTGTTTGTGACCCTGGTCTAGAAACATCTTTACAAACGACGCTCGCCACTGTTTCCTCCACAGACACCGACTACTTGAAGTACATCTTCCCTCAGTTCATGAAGTCCAACCTGTTCCACTTGTGCTACACGGCCATCGGGCAGAGGATCTCCATCTGCAACTACTGGAACGGTGAGAAGATGTTTCTCCACGACTCAGGTTCTGATTGAATGGCTGGAGAAGAAACTCAAGTTTCTCACGAACGCATCAACGACGAGAAGCTCAGCAGTTGTTTCAGGGATGTCCAGAGGGGGGAGACCTCGGGGCGGACCCGGGTTAGAGAGACTCTGTCTCCCACTCGACCCTGGAACACCTCAGGGTTCTCCAAGAAGATCTTGAGAGCTATTAGCTTTGGCTGCTGCACACATTGACTTCTGAGAGTCAGCAGATGGTTGGATGAATGAAGGATGAATGAAGGAATAACTGTATAGATTGAGGGATCAATGATGAGTTGATAAAAGATACTAGTAATAATAATAATGTCTATTTATATAGCGACTTTCTAGACCAGGGTCACAAAGCGCTTTGACAGTCATTCACACACACTGATGGGAGTAGGCTGCACACGCGCCAAGTCTGCCATCAGGAGCAATCAGTGTCTTCAGGGACACAACGCATGGATGGATGAGTGATGGATAGATGATAAATGGATGGATGATAAATAAATGGATAGATGACAAATATATGGATGATAAATGAATGAATGAGTGAGTGATGTATAGATGAAAAATGGATGGATGAGTGATGGATAGATGACAAAAAGATGGATGATAAATGAATGAGTGAGTGATGTATACATGACAAATGGATGGATGAGCGATGGATGGATGATAAATGAATGGATGGATGAGTGATGTGTAAATAAATTATAAAAGAATGGATGAGTGATGTGTAAATTATAAATGAGTGATGTGTAAATTATAAATGAATGAGTGAGTGATGTGTAAATTATAAATGAATGAGTGAGTGATGTGTAAATTATAAATGAATGAATGAGTGATGTGTAAATTATAAATGAATGGATGAGTGATGTGTAAATTATAAATGAATGAATGAGTGATGTGTAAATTATAAATGAATGAATGAGTGATGTGTAAATTATAAATGAGTGATGTGTAAATTATAAATGAATGAATGAGTGATGTGTAAATTATAAATGAATGGATGAGTGATGTGTAAATTATAAATGAATGGATGAGTGATGTGTAAATTATAAATGAATGGATGAGTGATGTGTAAATTATAAATGAATGGATGAGTGATGTGTAAATTATAAATGAATGAGTGAGTGATGTGTAAATTATAAATGAATGAGTGAGTGATGTGTAAATTATAAATGAATGGGTGAGTGATGTGTAAATTATAAATGAATGGATGAGTGATGTGTAAATTATAAATGAATGGATGAGTGATGTGTAAATTATAAATGAATGGATGAGTGTGTGTAAATTATAAATGAATGAGTGAGTGATGTGTAAATTATAAATGAATGAGTGAGTGATGTGTAAAATTATAAATGAATGAAATTATAAATGAATGAGTGATGTGTAAATTATAAATGAATGAATGAGTGATGTGTAAATTATAAATGAATGGATGATTGATGTGTAAATTATAAATGAATGGATGAGTGATGTGTAAATTATAAATGAATGAATGAGTGATGTGTAAATTATAAATGAATGAGTGAGTGATGTGTAAATTAAAATAATGAATGGGTGATGTGTTAATTATAAATGAATGAATGTGATGGAAGTGAGTGATGTGTAAATTATAAATGAATGGATGAGTGATGTGTAAATTATAAATGAATGAATGAGTGATGTGTAAATTATAAATGAATGAATGAGTGATGTGTAAATTATAAATGAATGGATGAGTGATGTGTAAATTATAAATGAATGAATGAGTGATGTGTAAATTATAAATGAATGGATGATTGATGTGTAAATTATAAATGAATGGATGATTGATGTGTAAATTATAAATGAATGGATGAGTGATGTGTAAATTATAAATGAATGAATGAGTGATGTGTAAATTATAAATGAATGAATGAGTGATGTGTAAATTATAAATGAATGAGTGAGTGATGTGTAAATTATAAATGAATGGATGAGTGATGTGTAAATTATAAATGAATGAATGAGTGATGTGTAAATTATAAATGAATGAATGAGTGATGTGTAAATTATAAATGAATGGGTGAGTGATGTGTAAATTATAAATGAATGGATGAGTGATGTGTAAATTATAAATGAATGAATGAGTGAGTGATGTGTAAATTATAAATGAATGGATGAGTGATGTGTAAATTATAAATGAATGGATGAGTGATGTGTAAATTATAAATGAATGAATAAGTGATGTGTAAATTATAAATGAATGGATGAGTGATGTGTAAATTATAAATGAATGAAGTGGATGTGTAAATTTATAAATGAATGAATGAGTGATGTGTAAATTATAAATGAATGAATGAGTGATGTGTAAATTATAAATGAATGTATGAGTGATGTGTAAATTATAAATGAATGAGTGAGTGATGTGTAAATTATAAATGAATGAATGAGTGATGTGTAAATTATAAATGAATGAATGAGTGATGTGTAAATTATAAATGAATGAGTGAGTGATGTGTAAATCAATTATAAATGAATGAGTGAGTGATGTGTAAATCAATTATAAATGAATGAGTGATGTGTAAATAAATTATAAATGAATGGATGAGTGAGTGATGTGTAAGTAAATTATAAATGAATGAGTGAGTGATGTGTAAATCAATTATAAATGAATGAGTGAGTGATGTGTAAATCAATTATAAATGAATGAGTGATGTGTAAATAAATTATAAATGAATGGATGAGTGAGTGATGTGTAAGTAAATTATAAATGAATGGATGAATGAGTGATGTGTAAATAAATTATAAATGAATGAGTGAGTGATGTGTAAATCAATTATAAATGAATGAGTGAGTGATGTGTAAATCAATTATAAATGAATGAGTGATGTGTAAATAAATTATAAATGAATGGATGAGTGAGTGATGTGTAAGTAAATTATAAATGAATGGATGAATGAGTGATGTGTAAATAAATTATAAATGAATGAGTGATGTGTAAATAAATTATAAATGAATGAGTGATGTGTAAATACATTATAAATGAATGAGTGAGTGATGTGTAAATACATTATAAATGAATGAGTGATGTGTAAATACATTATAAATGAATGAGTGAGTGATGTGTAAATACATTATAAATGAATGAGTGAGTGATGTGTAAATACATTATAAATGAATGAGTGAGTGATGTGTAAATACATTATAAATGAATGAGTGATGTGTAAATACATTATAAATGAATGAGTGATGTGTAAATAAATTATAAATGAATGAATGAGTGATGTGTAAATTCTGATTGAATGATGAACGGATGAAAATGAGAGTTTCTCCTCAGATCCTCACCACACAGACATGTACAGGAACAGCAGTGATTTCTTGGCTCTTCTCAACAACGAACGATGGAATCCAAACGCATCAGGTCAGTAGATCCATAGAAGAACCTGTGGAAACAAGTCTGATGTATGAACGTGTTCTTCACCGTCAGACTGGAAGAAGAACTTCCTGAAGATCCAGAAGTTGGTGCTGATCGGAGGTCCAGACGATGGAGTCATCACTCCCTGGCAGTCCAGGTGAGGCCTTCACTGACCGCAGGACGTTCCAGTGGTTTTCCCGATGACCAGTAAAACCAGATTCTGTTGTCAATGGAGGCAAAGAAGAGAGTGCAGGCAGGGTGGAAGACATGTGGCAGCAGAGGAGACGAACACAATAAGATTCATTTTTCTTTACACTCTGGTTTCCTCCCATGACATGAAAGCTCAGGTGTTCATAGATCTGTTTGAGGGTGGACAGGTGCGCTTTCCAGGGTGTCCCTCACTAGGACTTGTTGAATCAGTCTTCACTCACTTTTGTGTTTCTTCTCTAAAGTGTCTTCACTCACTTTTGTGTTTCTTCTCTAAAGTGTCTTCACTCACTTTTGTGTTTCTTCTCTAAAGTGTCTTCACTCACTTTTGTGTTTCTTCTCTAAAGTGTCTTCACTCACTTTTGTGTTTCTTCTCTAAAGTGTCTTCACTCACTTTTGTGTTTCTTCTCTAAAGTGTCTTCACCTCACTTTTGTGTTTCTTCTCTAAAGTGTCTTCACTCACTTTTGTGTTTCTTCTCTAAAGTGTCTTCACTCACTTTTGTGTTTCTTCTCTAAAGTGTCTTCACTCACTTTTGTGTTTCTTCTCTAGTCAGTTCGGCTTCTTCAACGACAACGAGACGGTCGTGGAGATGCAGTTTCAAGACGTGAGTATCAATGTTATATGTGTAGTATTGTCCAGTACTTGACTCTGGTGTTGTGATAGTGTAGTAACAAGTATATATGTGTAGTATTGTCCAGTACTTGACTCTGGTGTTGTGATAGTGTAGTAACAAGTATATATGTGTAGTATTGTCCAGTACTTGACTCTGGTGTTGTGATAGTGTAGTAACAAGTATATATGTGTAGTATTGTCCAGTACTTGACTCTGGTGTTGTGATAGTGTAGTAACAAGTATATATGTGTAGTATTGTCCAGTACTTGACTCTGGTGTTGTGATAGTGTAGTAACAAGTATATATGTGTAGTATTGTCCAGTACTTGACTCTGGTGTTGTGATAGTGTAGTAATAAGTATATATGTGTAGTATTGTCCAGTACTTGACTCTGGTGTTGTGATAGTGTAGTAACAAGTATATATGTGTAGTATTGTCCAGTACTTGACTCTGGTGTTGTGATAGTGTAGTAACAAGTATATATGTGTAGTATTGTCCAGTACTTGACTCTGGTGTTGTGATAGTGTAGTAACAAGTATATATGTGTAGTATTGTCCAGTACTTGACTCTGGTGTTGTGATAGTGTAGTAACAAGTATATATGTGTAGTATTGTCCAGTACTTGACTCTGGTGTTGTGATAGTGTAGTAACAAGTATATATGTGTAGTATTGTCCAGTACTTGACTCTGGTGTTGTGATAGTGTAGTAACAAGTATATATGTGTAGTATTGTCCAGTACTTGACTCTGGTGTTGTGATAGTGTAGTAATAAGTATATGTGTAGTATTGTCCAGTACTTGACTCTGGTGTTGTGATAGTGTAGTAACAAGTATATATGTGTAGTATTGTCCAGTACTTGACTCTGGTGTTGTGATAGTGTAGTAACAAGTATACATGTGTAGTATTGTCCAGTACTTGACTCTGGTGTTGTGATAGTGTAGTAATAAGTATATGTGTAGTATTGTCCAGTACTTGACTCTGGTGTTGTGATAGTGTAGTAACAAGTATATATGTGTAGTATTGTCCAGTACTTGACTCTGGTGTTGTGATAGTGTAGTAACAAGTATATATGTGTAGTATTGTCCAGTACTTGACTCTGGTGTTGTGATAGTGTAGTAATAAGTATATGTGTAGTATTGTCCAGTACTTAACTCTGGTGTTGTGATAGTGTAGTAACAAGTATATATGTGTAGTATTGTCCAGTACTTGACTCTGGTGTTGTGATAGTGTAGTAACAAGTATATATGTGTAGTATTGTCCAGTACTTGACTCTGGTGTCGTGATAGTGTAGTAACAAGTATATATGTGTAGTATTGTCCAGTACTTGACTCTGGTGTTGTGATAGTGTAGTAACAAGTATATATGTGTAGTATTGTCCAGTACTTGACTCTGGTGTTGTGATAGTGTAGTAACAAGTATATATGTGTAGTATTGTCCAGTACTTGACTCTGGTGTTGTGATAGTGTAGTAACAAGTATATATGTGTAGTATTGTCCAGTACTTGACTCTGGTGTTGTGATAGTGTAGTAACAAGTATATATGTGTAGTATTGTCCAGTACTTGACTCTGGTGTTGTGATAGTGTAGTAACAAGTATATATGTGTAGTATTGTCCAGTACTTGACTCTGGTGTTGTGATAGTGTAGTAACAAGTATATATGTGTAGTATTGTCCAGTACTTGACTCTGGTGTTGTGATAGTGTAGTAACAAGTATATATGTGTAGTATTGTCCAGTACTTGACTCTGGTGTTGTGATAGTGTAGTAACAAGTATATATGTGTAGTATTGTCCAGTACTTGACTCTGGTGTTGTGATAGTGTAGTAACAAGTATATATGTGTAGTATTGTCCAGTACTTGACTCTGGTGTTGTGATAGTGTAGTAACAAGTATATATGTGTAGTATTGTCCAGTACTTGACTCTGGTGTTGTGATAGTGTAGTAACAAGTATATATGTGTAGTATTGTCCAGTACTTGACTCTGGTGTTGTGATAGTGTAGTAACAAGTATATATGTGTAGTATTGTCCAGTACTTGACTCTGGTGTTGTGATAGTGTAGTAACAAGTATATATGTGTAGTATTGTCCAGTACTTGACTCTGGTGTTGTGATAGTGTAGTAACAAGTATATATGTGTAGTATTGTCCAGTACTTGACTCTGGTGTTGTGATAGTGTAGTAACAAGTATATATGTGTAGTATTGTCCAGTACTTGACTCTGGTGTCATGATAGTGTAGTAACAAGTATATATGTGTAGTATTGTCCAGTACTTGACTCTGGTGTTGTGATAGTGTAGTAACAAGTATATATGTGTAGTATTGTCCAGTACTTGACTCTGGTGTTGTGATAGTGTAGTAACAAGTATATATGTGTAGTATTGTCCAGTACTTGACTCTGGTGTTGTGATAGTGTAGTAACAAGTATATATGTGTAGTATTGTCCAGTACTTGACTCTGGTGTTGTGATAGTGTAGTAACAAGTATACATGTGTAGTATTGTCCAGTACTTGACTCTGGTGTCGTGATAGTGTGGTAACAAGTATATATGTGTAGTATTGTCCAGTACTTGACTCTGGTGTCGTGATAGTGTAGTAACAAGTATATATGTGTAGTATTGTCCAGTACTTGACTCTGGTGTTGTGATAGTGTAGTAACAAGTATATATGTGTAGTATTGTCCAGTACTTGACTCTGGTGTTGTGATAGTGTAGTAACAAGTATATATGTGTAGTATTGTCCAGTACTTGACTCTGGTGTTGTGATAGTGTAGTAACAAGTATATATGTGTAGTATTGTCCAGTACTTGACTCTGGTGTTGTGATAGTGTAGTAACAAGTATATATGTGTAGTATTGTCCAGTACTTGACTCTGGTGTTGTGATAGTGTAGTAACAAGTATATATGTGTAGTATTGTCCAGTACTTGACTCTGGTGTTGTGATAGTGTAGTAACAAGTATATATGTGTAGTATTGTCCAGTACTTGACTCTGGTGTTGAGATAGTGTAGTAACAAGTATATATGTGTAGTATTGTCCAGTACTTGACTCTGGTGTTGTGATAGTGTAGTAACAAGTATATATGTGTAGTATTGTCCAGTACTTGACTCTGGTGTTGTGATAGTGTAGTAACAAGTATATATGTGTAGTATTGTCCAGTACTTGACTCTGGTGTTGTGATAGTGTAGTAACAAGTATATATGTGTAGTATTGTCCAGTACTTGACTCTGGTGTTGTGATAGTGTAGTAACAAGTATATATGTGGAGTATTGTCCAGTACTTGACTCTGGTGTTGTGATAGTGTAGTAACAAGTATATATGTGTAGTATTGTCCAGTACTTGACTCTGGTGTTGTGATGTTTATTTCTACTTAGATCTACCTACGAGACTCTTTCGGTCTGAAGACTCTGGCGGCTCGTGGTGACGTCATGGTCTGCACAGTGGCAGGTGTTGAACATGTAATGTGGCACTCTAACCACACGGTGTTCCACACCTGCATGGAGAAGTGGCTCGTGTAGCACACACACACATATGCACATGCACACACATGCACACGCACACACACACTGCATGGTGAGGAAACTTTTAAATATCCGGGATTCTTTGATTGCGTTTTACTTTTTATGAGGCATTTTATCTCATGTGCACTAGAGGGCGCTGTGTCCACCGCAGGAACAGCGTGTTGTTAATTACAAAAAGGAATTTTTCTATTTTACGTAAAGTTCAACGCTTGAGTTATTTAAAAACCCTGAAAATGAACATTTTAAACTACGAGTACAATTCAGTTTGTACTTCCATTTGAAGGTACTTTTGTTCGTTTATTGCTCGTTTTTAAAGGTACATCAGAAAAACAAATGTTTTAAATGAAGAATTATTTTTTTAAATGTGTTTTCTTTTTTTTTTGGTTGAAGCAACTTTTTTATATTGAATTATAAAGAAAGAAAACTTCTTGATTTGATTGAAAATATTCTTTCTAAAGTATTTATTTGTCATAAAATCCACAACGTTGTTGGTGCGACATGAGATTTAATTGCAAAACTCGTTTTTCTTGCGAACGATGTATATTTTCGTGAGAACGATGTATATTTTCGTGAGAACGATGTATATTTTCGTGAGAACGATGTATATTTTCGTGAGAACGATGTATATATTCGTGCGAACGATGTATATTTTCGTGAGAACGATGTATATTTTCGTGAGAACGATGTATATTTTCGTGAGAACGATGTATATTTGTGGGGGGCGTGGAGTATATTTTCGTGCGAACGATGTATATTTTCGTGCGAACGATGTATATTTTCGTGCGAACGATGTATATTTTCGTGCGAACGATGTATATTTTCGTGAGAACGATGTATATTTTCGGAACGATGTATTATATTTTCGTGATGCGATGAATTTTCGTGGAACGATGTATATTTTCGGAGAACGATGTATTTTTCGTGGGGAACGATATTTTCGAGAACATTATATTTTCGTGAGAACGATGTATATTTTCGTGACGGTGTATATTTTCGTCGAACGATGTATATTTTCGTGCGAACGATGTATATTTTCGTGAGAACGATGTATATTTTGTGAACGATGTATATTTTCGTGCAAACGATGTAATTTTCGTGAGAACGATGTATATTTTCGTGCGAACGATGTATATTTTCGTTGAACGATGTTATTTTCGTGGAACGATGTAAGTGCAAGATGTATATTTTCGTGCGAACGATGTATATTTTCGTGCGGTAAGTGCGAACGATGTATATTTTGTGCGAACGATTATATTTTCGTGGAAACGATGTATATTTTCGTCGAACGATGTATATTTTCGTGCGACGTTATATTTTCGTGCGAACGATGTATATTTCGTGCGAACGATGTTATTTTCGTGAGAACGATGTATATTTTCGTGAACGATGACATGTATATTTTCGTGCAACGATGTATATTTTCGTGAGAACGATGTATATTTCGTTCGAACGATGTATATTTTCGTGGAACGATGTATTTCGTGCGACGATGTATTTTTCTGGACGATGTATATTTTCGTGCAACGTTATTTTCGTGCGAACGATGTATATTTTCGTTCGAACGATGTATATTTTCGTGCGAGCGTGTATATTTGTATATTTTCGTGAGAACGATGTATATTTTCGTGCAACGATGTTATTTTCTTGAGAATGTTTTTCGTCCGCGATATATTTTCGTGAGAACGATGTATATTTTCGTGAGAACGATGTATATTTTCGTGAGAACGATGTATATTTTCGTGAGAACGATGTATATTTTCGTGAGAACGATGTATATTTTCGTGCGAACGATGTATATTTTCGTCCGAACGATGTATATTTTCGTGAGAACGATGTATATTTTCGTGAGAACGATGTATATTTTCGTGAGAACGATGTATATTTTCGTGAGAACGATGTATATTTTCGTGAGAACGATGTATATTTTCGTGAGAACGATGTATATTTTCGTGAGAACGATGTATATAATATTTGTCAAAGTGCCAGAGTTTGAACTTTCTTCCAGTGTTTTCAAGGAACAAAGATATTTGTTCGTCAGAAGCTCCCGTCGTGTGTTCTTGACGTGTTTACCTCAGAAACTTCAGTGCCTGAACCTACAGACTGTCCCGACGCCAGCTTCTCTCCTCCATCTTCTCTCCATCTTCTAACTTCTCTCCTCCATCTTCTCTGCCTTGAACATCTTCTCCTCCTTGAACATCTTCTCCTCACAGTGTTCACACCTCAAGTGCTCCGACCTTCAGCGGCACAAGGTCAAGTTGTGAGAAGGTGTGGTTTTCCTTCAACCTCAGACCCTGATGTTTGTAACTTGCAGGTATTTTCAAAAGATTTAAAACACGATGAAGAAGTCGCTGAAGGTTCTGGTTTGACCCGCGGACACGAGCGTGAAGATGTGAAACATCAACTCGTCCGACTGAACATCAGAGTCGACGTTAGTTTCACTTTTAACACTTTCATTGAAATGTTGTCGTTCAAGAATTTAATCGTTCGATTCATTTAATTCAATCATTTGTATCTTGAACCATTAAATTAGTTTTTAAATGATTAATTAACTCAAACGTTTTCATGATTAAACCAAGTTTAATTTTCTACTTATTCCAATAATTAAAAAAATACTTTTTCTAAAATGAATATTTGACTTTTAAAATCACACATCAGTGAACTAGTGCCGCCGTTTTTTAAGCTGAATTTAAAGGACATGAAGTAAAAAAAAAAACAGATGTATTTATTTATTTTTGAATTATTGGAATAAATGTAACAGAAATATATATATTTTTTAAACAACTATTCAATAAAAAAGTCACTTTCTAAAATACAAATCATTGAATGAAGTTTTGAACCAAAAGCGAGTTCAAGGCTCTAAAAAAAAAAAGAAGCAACATTTCAGTAGAAAAAGTTTCAACCTTTAAAAAGTAAAAATTTCTTAATGATCGACACGGAGACGATTCTCAGGTTCGACCAGTTTCTTCTGCGACTGTTAAAACCAAGATGACAAAAAGGAATATAGACGATGTTTACCGTGATCTCCATCAAAAGTGTTGACGTGAATGAAAGGGAAGCGAGACGATGTGTTCTTTGAAGAACAAACGATGGAGTCCATGAAGGATGTGATCGTGTCACGAAGCGACGTCCGTGTTAATGCACTGCTGTCAATAAAGAAGGGACGTCAATATATGGTGAAAAACCATTTTGTTGTAAACTCTGCCTCGTTTGAAATGTTAATAAATACATTTGAACAATACGTTGGTTGCAGTCTGTGTTGACGTGCGAGTCCTTCTTCTCTGGACAGCATTCAGTACTTGATTGGTTTCATAAAATACAATTTTCAAACCCGACGCAACGAAGAAGGATCAGGTTCATGTACTGTTTTCTTTTGTTGCTCGTGTTAAAATGTGCAAAACAATACATGTATTTATTCAGTCCATGTGTGTTTTTTGTGTAGAATAGAATAGAATAGAAACTCTTTATTCGTCCCCAGACGGGAAACACACTTTTACAACAGCATAGTTGAGAAAAAAATAAAGTGCAAGGAAAAAGAATAATAAAAGAGATAATACAAAATAAAATAAAAACGATCTTAAAAATATACAAATTATTTACAAAATTAGAAATTTAACACTATTAACAAAATAAAATAGAATACAATAAAATAAAAATAAAATAAAACACACGAGAAGAAAAACACACTACGGATTAGCATCAGGATATTTAAAAGGGTTTTGTGTTTATACTTCAAAAGGCAAGTTTATTTGAATCAATGTAAAGTATGTATCAAACGATTGACATCATTTCCTGATGCTACGCAGGACTAGAGTCTTGAAATGTTACTTCATTAGTTTAGGTTGTACAAAAAAAGATATACTACATTTCAATTAAAAAACAACTCGAAATAAGATCAAACTAATGAATATTTCTTATAAAACAAGTACGATAAGCGTCTTTTGTTATTTAGGTATTGTCTGATGCAGACATTTTATATTAAACCAACATTATTAAATTGAATTAAATAATTAAATATAAATTCGTTTCAGATAATTTTTGTTTCTAGTGTGTGTTCGTTTGTTTCAAGAGATTATGGGTTTTATGGTGACAAAGACGAACTATATAAATAAATAAAGATGAATAAATCCAAACACAAAGATAGTTGACACTCACAAGATGGCGGCCGAAAACAGACGGAACGTTATCCGGAAGTGACGCACGGGGAGCGGATATGAAGACCCCGCGCGTGCATGAGGCCCTTTTCCGTCTGTGAGCAGAGTCGTGCGGTTCGGCGAACACAAGTGAGCGCAAACCTCCTCTTTTAACTCGGGTTCGAGCCGCTGAAGACGGCGAGAGACGCTCGGAAGGAACGCGTTATTCCCCCGCGGTCGTCTTGACGCCCGTTCAGGCGCAGAATGTCGCTTAAATATGCGGTTCTTGTCCGCCGAGGTTCGGCCAGCGTGTGCTAGCTCCGCGGCTAACTGTTAGCACATGTGGCGGCGGGACGTAGACGAGAAAATGTCTCTTAAATTCCCTCTGAATCTCTTCTAAGATGTCATTTTATCAGCCGTTATACACGAGACTCTGTCGTGTAGTCATGGCGGCTCGTCCAGGGATTTAAATGACGTGTATTTTAGCGACATTAGGTCCAACAGTTACGGCCTCGGAGTCTTGTCTGGATGTTCGTGAAAGATTGTTTTAAACTCGTCGATGGATCAGGAAACTGTTAACTACCGAGTTATAATCGATTAGTTTCTAAATGCAAACAAACTAAATCAGAGATGCGTGTAAAGGGACGTTGGTTGGATTCTTACGTTTTTACAAAATTCCATTTTTGATTTAAATGTGTGACTGGATTATATTCTACGAGTCACTTCTGTGCAACAATGACTTGATCTGTTCGTGTTGATTTAACTTATAAATGTTAATTGAGGACGATTTTCAGTTTGTACGGTATCTGTTGTCAGAGGATTGACGATTAATCGCTAATAAAATGCATTAATTCACATTGTAAATCCATTTTTTGTTGTGGTGAAGGATTGTAAGTCTGGTATTTCTGTTCAATGTCCAGCACCTCCTGAGATGCTCCATAGAAGGAATTCTAGTTGAATTGTGACTTCAGCTAGTGTTGCAACAGTTATTCCTCTTAAAACGTGAAGTTGGTCTCGTTCCCGCGTTGATGGTCCAAGTGTTTGTTCTGCAGTGACCGAGTGGGAGAACGCCCCAGCTGTGGCTGAGACCCCTGAGATCAAGCTCTTCGGCAAATGGAGCACCGATGATGTCCAGATCAACGACATCTCCCTGCAGGTAAACCTGACCTTGACCCCCTCACCCCCACCCCCCTGAGCGAGGCTAGAGTCACGCCCTGACTTACCTGTCCAGGTGTGCTGAAGTGCTCGCAGATCAACATCTGTGCTTATTCATTGGCTGCAGCCTGCAGTGGTCCAGCCAGTCGCCTGCTCAGATACACTTTCATCCTGATGTCTGAACCTAGTGTTTACTGTCTGTCCTGTGAAATGTACATTTAGTTTGACATGCGAAAGCTTAAAGTTCTTTTGTTCTATTAGTTCATGGAGTCTAAAATTAAACATTAGTCATTGTTTTAATCAACTATTAATGTGTTTTCTCACATCGATCATGTGTCTGACTCTCACGTCGGCGCTTCCTTGTTTAACATGATTCACTTAAAAAGACCAGGAGAAATGAAACTTCCTTTGTTGCTTTACTTGATGAAACCTGTTCTTTTAAAGGAGAACAAAATAAGATTTTAAACATAATCATTATTACGGTTGCTATGCTTTTTATTCGGTGACGTCTTGTGCTTCCTCAAATCGCGCACTTCTCTAAGTGCACTGCTTTACAGTACACGTTACTTGGACACTGAGGTGTGGACAGTGTAGTACCGTCTCGAATCCAACTGCGACACACTTACAGAAAATGACTCGACTTCTTTTTTAACACTGACTGTAACCAGTCGTTGAAACGTATCAGACGCTTATTAAGTTGTTTTTCATTGTGTTGACTAGGGCTGAACGATTGATCTCATTTGCGACATAATCGTTTTATTAAATATACGACTATATCGCAGAGATTGCGATTTTATTTAATGTTCATTTAATTTGAGACTTAAAAATAAAAAAGCGGCGAGCGTTTGAACCCGTTGATCAGTGACCGAAGCAGAAGAAACGGTGTTTTTAACAACTTTATATCCTTTTGTGTAGTCAAACTTATCATTTACACAATTTGAATTGTGTGATTACATATTATTGTGTACGACAGGAACTTAAACACACGAGAAGCAAGTCTTCAGTAAGAAAAAGAATGACTAGTGTTTCCACTGTTCTTTACTGTATGATTTATTGACTCACAAATATAAATGTTTGCACTAGTTTTTAGTATTTGAATTTTATGTTTACAAGTGTAATTGGAGTAAATGAATAAACCTTTTTGGATTCGTAATTTGCCTTTATCATAAAAATTACTTAATAACTTTATCTTGAATCAAAGAGAAATTGATAAACTAATGTTAAGTTAAGCATTTATTGTATTAGAAAATGCATGAAAAAGGGAATAAAACTAATTTATTGATTTGGGACACGGCACTGGTTTGTTTGTGGGGAGAAGTTTGACCTGTGCTGTGTCTCAAATCGCATACTAGCGTACTCAAAGTTAGTATTTTTGGTGCGTCTCAATTCTTAGTATGCGAAATTTAGTGCGCCATGCACACTAAATTGTCACTAACACGCCCACAACTGAGCATGGTTCGATGGACACTAACCACACTAAACAGCTCCATCTTAGTGACGTTTTAAACGGAAGTTACGTCATATATAAACGCATATATATTCATATACTTACAGGTGTATTTTCAGCAGAAGGATAATATGTCTTCTCTGATGATACCAGCTTAAATATCTCGCGAATATTTAGATTCTCACATTTTTTCTTTATTTCTTTTTCCAAACTTGCAAAACGTGCTGCCAGCAGGTGGCGATAGCGTTCAAACAGCTGGTTGAAACATCATTAAATAGAAGTAGAAGAAGAAGCTGTCATGTGATTTCCTGTTAGTGTGTAGCAGCAGAGTTTGATTTGAGACATACTATCTGTGGAGGATTAGTTACTAGTTAGTACGTACACTATCCTGATGATACTAACTTCTAGTATACTAAGAGAAGTATGTTTGAGACATACTATCTGTGGAGGATTAGTTACTAGTTAGTACGTACACTATCCTGATGCATACTAACTTCTAGTATACTAAGAGAAGTATGTTTGAGACATACTATCTGTGGAGGATTAGTTACTAGTTAGTACGTACACTATCCTGATGCATACTAACTTCTAGTATACTAAGAGAAGTATGTGATTTGAGACATACTATCTGTGGAGGATTAGTTACTAGTTAGTACGTACACTAAACTGATGCATACTAACTTCTAGCATACTGCGATATGCAATTTGAGACACTGGACTTGGTGTGTATTATTATTATATTGTCACTGAGGACTTGTTCATCCTGTTCTATCACGTTTAAAAAGTGTCCGAGCTGCTGGTGTAGAACGTTGACGGAGCGTCTGTGTCGCAGGACTACATCGCCGTCAAGGAGAAGTATGCCAAGTACCTGCCGCACTCTGGCGGACGTTACGCCGCCAAGCGCTTCCGTAAGGCTCAGTGTCCCATCGTGGAGCGTCTGACCAACTCCATGATGATGCACGGACGCAACAACGGCAAGAAGCTGATGACCTGCCGCATCGTCAAGCATGCCTTCGAGATCATCCACCTGCTGACCGGAGAGGTCTGTCCACCAGTCTGGACCGTGAGACATGTTTGACTGACTCGTCTTTGTCCCGGTCCAGAACCCCCTCCAGGTGCTGGTGAACGCCATCATCAACAGTGGACCGCGTGAGGACTCCACACGTATCGGTCGTGCCGGTACCGTCAGGAGACAGGCCGTGGACGTGTCGCCCCTCCGCAGAGTCAACCAGGTACTTGGAGTTTGTGTCCAACACTGAGGCGAGGACAGAGTCTCGGCTGGACACCACCGTTGTCCACTCGTGCTTAAGTCCTCGCAGAGTAACGTCTGTGCTTATTCATTGGCTGCGTCTGTCGTGGTCCAGTCAGTCGCCTGCTCAGATACAAGACTTCACCTCAAACTCCAAGACTGTCGCTGACGGTTACCTTCTCGTCTCTGTAGGCCATCTGGCTGCTGTGCACCGGAGCGAGAGAGGCGGCCTTCAGGAACATCAAGACCATCGCTGAGTGTCTCGCTGACGAGCTGATCAACGCAGCCAAGGTGAGTAGTAACGAGGATGTACAGGTGCTGGGGGAGAAGAAAAAAAAAAAAAAGAGAATTGTGTTTTTTTTAAGTTTTTATATTGCGGGGGGGGAAATTTATTTTATTTTATCCTTCAACAACCAGGAGAAATATTTTAAAATTTTTTTTTTTTTAATTTGGATGATTAGTACTGACAATTACTGAAAATCCCACATTCAGTATCTCAGAAAATTAGAATATTAGTTACGACTAGTACAAAAAATGATTTTTTAGAAATGTGGGCCAACTGAAAAGTATGAACATGGAAAGTTTCAGCATGTGGGGCAATCAATACTTAGTTGCAGCTCCTTTTGCCTGAATTGCTGCAGCAATACGGCGTGGCATGGAGTCGACCAGTCTGTTGCACTCCTCAGGTGTTATGAGAGCCCAGGTTGCTTTAATAGTGGCCTTCAGCTCTTCAGCATTGTTGGGTCTGGCATCTCGCATCTTCCGCTTCACAATACCCCATAGGTTTTCTATGAGGTTAAGGTCAGGTGAGTTTGCAGGCCAATCAAGAACAGGGATACCATGGTCCTTAAACCAGGTACTGGTAGATTTGGCACTGTGTGCAGGTGCCAAGTCATGTTGGAAAATGAAATCTTCACCTCCATAAAGTTGGTCGCGGCAGGCAGCATAAAGTGTTCTAAAACTTCCTGGTAGACTGCTGCATTGACCCTGGACCTCAGGAAACACAGTGGACCAACACCAGCAGATGACATGGCACCCCAGACCATTACTGACTGTGGAAATTTTACACTGGACTTCAGGCAACGGGGATTCTGTGCTTCTCCTGTCTTCCTCCAGACTCTGGGACCTTGATTTCCAAAGGAGATACAAAATTGACTTTCATCTGAAAACATAACTTTGGACCACTCAGCAGCAGTCCAGTCCTTTTTGTCTTGAGACGCTTTTGACGTTGTCCTTATTCAAGAGTGGCTTTACACGAGGAAGGCGACAGCTGAAGCCCATATCTTGCATACGTCGGTGCGTGGTGCTTCTTGAAGCACTGACTCCAGCTACAGTCCACTCTTTGTGGATCTTCCCTACATTTTTGAATCGGTTTTGTTTGACAATCCTCTCCAGGGCGCGTTTATCCCTCTTGCTTGTACACTTTTTTACCACTTTTCCCTTGCCTCTTAGTCTTGGACACAGAGCTCTGGGAACATCCAACCAGCACCTGTATGTGTAGTATTGTCAGGTACTTGACTCTGGTGTTGTGATAGTGTAGTAACAAGTATATATGTGTAGTATTGTCAGGTACTTGACTCTGGTGTTGTGATAGTGTAGTAACAAGTATATATGTGTAGTATTGTCAGGTACTTGACTCTGGTGTTGTGATAGTGTAGTAACAAGTATATATGTGTAGTATTGTCAGGTACTTGACTCTGGTGTTGTGATAGTGTAGTAACAAGTATATATGTGTAGTATTGTCCAGTACTTGACTCTGGTGTTGTGATAGTGTAGTAACAAGTATATATGTGTAGTATTGTCAGGTACTTGACTCTGGTGTTGTGATAGTGTAGTAACAAGGATATATGTGTAGTATTGTCCAGTACTTGACTCTGGTGTTGTGATAGTGTAGTAACAAGTATATATGTGTAGTATTGTCCAGTACTTGACTCTGGTGTTGTGATAGTGTAGTAACAAGTATATATGTGTAGTATTGTCCAGTACTTGACTCTGGTGTTGTGATAGTGTAGTAACAAGTATATATGTGTAGTATTGTCCAGTACTTGACTCTGGTGTTGTGATAGTGTAGTAACAAGTATATATGTGTAGTATTGTCCAGTACTTGACTCTGGTGTTGTGATAGTGTAGTAACAAGTATATATGTGTAGTATTGTCAGGTACTTGACTCTGGTGTTGTGATAGTGTAGTAACAAGTATATATGTGTAGTATTGTCAGGTACTTGACTCTGGTGTTGTGATAGTGTAGTAACAAGTATATATGTGTAGTATTGTCAGGTACTTGACTCTGGTGTTGCGATAGTGTAGTAACAAGTATACATGTGTAGTATTGTCCAGTACTTGACTCTGGTGTTGTGATAGTGTAGTAACAAGTATATATGATTAGTATTGTCCAGTACTTGACTCTGGTGTTGTGATAGTGTAGTAACAAGTATATATGTGTAGTATTGTCAGTACTTGACTCTGGTGTTGTAGTATTTACAGACCACATGACTCTTGATGAAGTCGTAACTACTTTCATTTGTTTTCAAACAAAAAT
Source organism: Callionymus lyra (assembly GCA_016630915.1). Taxonomy (NCBI): domain Eukaryota; kingdom Metazoa; phylum Chordata; class Actinopteri; order Syngnathiformes; family Callionymidae; genus Callionymus; species Callionymus lyra. The sequence continues at coordinate 118,930 of JACEEU010000729.1, read as the reverse complement.
ATGTCCAAACATCAGCTTTAAAAGCTGCTGGACGCACTGTATCCTCTCGTCCTCAGTCATCATTCTTAAGCTGCGGAGGACGTAACGACTGCTGCCATCTAGAGGCTAGAAGTTTAATTGCAATGCAAATAAATGAACACTAATGAAATGTAAACCATAAAATGACTGCATTTATTTGAAAGTAAAAAGCATGAACCGAGGCTAGAGTCACGCCCTGACTTACCTGTCCAGGTGTGCTGAAGTGCTCGCAGATCATCATCTGTGCTTATTCATTGGCTGCAGCCTGCAGTGGTCCAGCCAGTCGCCTGCTCAGATACACTTTCATCCTGATGTCTGAACCTAGTGTTTACTGTCTGTCCTGTGAAATGATGACTTGGTTATTTTATGGTTTATATTTTTAATAAAGTGTGTATAAATTAAACGTGTATATTCTATTAACATAACACACACACTTTTACTGCATTTGTTCATATTTGTGTTGCAATTAAACTTCCGGCCTCTAGATGGCAGCAGTCGTTACGTCCTCCACAGCTAAAGGAAGAAAAATACTTTTTATTTAAATCTTTTAGTTTGAAATGAAGTAAAAGTTAAATACAGTTCAATGTTTATTTGAGTGTATTTTCTTAAACCCAGACTTGTATGTTTTCATGGTTGTTGTACAAATGAATCTTAAAGTATTTCATTGACACGATTGGTTGACGTGTTTCTCTTGAACGTCTCTTCCTCGCAGGGTTCCTCGAACTCCTACGCCATCAAGAAGAAGGACGAGTTGGAGAGAGTCGCCAAGTCCAACCGTTAACCTGTTGACTTTCTAAACAAAATAAATTTGTGGAAACGAGTAGAAGTTCACGTCTTTATTTGGTCTCCTTCGCTGAGCCGTTGAGTATCAATGAGTGGAAGGTTCAGAAGACGCTGTGCTTCCTGTTGACCAGCAGACACAGCGACGACAGACTGGCGCCCAGCTTGGACGCTTCGCTGCAGGCCGTGGGCAGGAGCGTGACGTCCTGGAGCTTCTGGAAGTTCTGAAGAAACATGAAGTTTTAAAGATGTCTCCTCCACACGTGAGACGCGTTGGACTCACGGACACGCTGTCGGGACATTCCTCCGCCGGCCGGTGCAGCAGGAAGTCTCGTCTGGATGGACTCCTGACGTAGATGCAGTTCGCGGCCGCCTGGTCCGGCACGAACAGGACCTCATAGTGATGGTCGGTGAGCTGCTCCATCATCTGGACGCCGAGACAAACCAGTTTGAACTGGATTCTTTTATCAAACCATGTTTAACCGTTGCATACTCAGACGGAACTTGAATAAAATAAAACGGTTAACTTTCAAGTGCTTCTTCTGGTCCAGAAGGACTCTGGTCTGAAGGACAGGAACGAGAGTTCTTCTGGCCTCAAAATGACGTCATGAAGGTGAAACCATAACGACGTCTCCTCAACTGGAATCTAAAGATCTCACCCGCAGAGTTTTCTTGGCTCCTTCAGTGTCGCACATGACAATGGTGTTGGTTCCACCCATGGAGCAGATGTTCTTCAGACGAGTGCCACCACAGACCGGGACAGTGGACACGGCAAAGTCCTGCAGGGAGACAAACGTAGGCAGTCGGAGCCATAATGACCTTCATCCTCACCATCACGACCTTCATCCTCACCATCACGACCTTCATCCTCACCATAACGACCATCATCCTCACCATCACGACCTTCATCGTCACCATCGCGACCTTCATCCTCACCTTCACGACCATCACCATAACGACCTTCATCCTCACCATAACTACCTTCATCCTCACCTTCATGACCTTCATCTTCACCATCACGACCTTCATCCTCACCTTCACGAACATCAACAATGGGAACTTTATTCTCACCTTCGTGACCTTCATCTTCACCATCACGACCTTCATCCTCACCTTCATGACCAAAAAAAAAATTGGGAGCTTTATTCTCCCCTTCATGACCTTCATCTTCACCATCGCGACCTTCATCCTCACCTTCACGACCATCGCAACCTTCATCCTCACCTTCACGACCATCACCATAGCAACCTTCATCCTCATCTTCATGACCTTCATCTTCACCATCGGGACCTTCATCCTCACCTTCACGACCATTACCATCGCGACCTTCATCCTCACCTTCATCTTCACGACCTTCATCCTCACCTTCACGACCTTCATCTTCACCATCACGACCTTCATCCTCACCTTCACGACCATCACCATTGCGACCTTCATCCTCCCCTTCATGACCTTCATCTTCACCATCACGACCTTCATCCTCACCTTCACGACCATCATCTTCACCATCACGACCTTCATCCTCACCTTCACGACCATCATCCTCACCATCACGACCTTCATCCTCACCTTCACGACCATCATCCTCACCATCACGACCTTCATCTTCACCATCACGACCTTCATCCTCACCATCACAACCATCATCAGCCTTCATCACCCTTCACGACCTTCATCTTCACCATCGCGACCTTCATCCTCACCTTCACCTTCACCTCCCCTTCATGACCTTCATCTTTCATCACCGCAACCTTCTCAACCTTCATCGTCACCATCTTCACGACCATCACCATATCACGACCCCTCACCACCTTCGCGACCTTCATCCCCAAAACCACCATCACGACCTTCATCCTCACCTTCACCGTCACAACCTTCATCACCACCTTCACGACCTTCATCACCACCATCGCGACCTTCATCCTCACCTTCACCTTCACAACCTTCATCACCACCGTCACGACCTTCATCACCACCTTCACGACCTTCATCACCACCATCAGCGACCTTCATCACCACCATCGCGACCTTCATCCTCACCTTCACCTTCACAACCTTCATCACCACCTTCACGACCTTCATCCTCACCTTCACGACCTTCATCACCACCGTCACGACCTTACCACCCTCACACTTCATCACCACCATCGCGACCTTCATCCTCACCTTCACCCTTCACGACCTTCATCACCACCTTCACGACCTTCATCCTCACCACCTTCCGGCCTTCCTCCACCACTTCGCGACCTTCATCCTCACCTTCACCTTCACAACCTTCATCACCACCTTCACGACCTTCATCACCACCTTCACGACCTTCATCCTCAAGTGCTCCAAAACTTTTTTTTCCAATTCATGTTTTCAGAAATAAAGATGCTGAGTCATGTATTTTCTAAGTGATTAAATTAAACTGAATTAAACTTCCGGCCTCTAGATGGCAGCAGTCATTGTGACATTTTTTTAAATTTAAATCTTGTTATTTTACAAAAAAACAAAACTATTTGATTCAATTATTTCTATATTAAAGATTTTCATTCGTTCTTATTGAAAAATTCAATTTATCGATCTTTTCTTTATTCGTGGTTTAAATTCAAAATAAAAATGTTGGTTTAGAAGTTGTTTTGTTTTGAAAAAATTACATTTTTTAAGTCTTGGAAGTGAAATATCAGTCATTCTTCAAATAAATATATAAAAGAGTAAATTGATAGAAAATAAGAGTTTGAAACGTTTGTTGCCATCAATGATCCTCAGGATCAGGAGCGAAGCTTCTAGAAACTCACTCTGAAGGTCTCGGCCAGAACCTGGGCTCCTTGTCTGCTGGTGTGAGACGAGAGTCCCACGAAGAACTCTCTGCCAGTGAAGAGGACGTCGGAGCCCTCCAGGGTCGCCCCCCCGAGGTCGCCCCGCTCCCCGTCCATCTCCACCACGGTCAGGTTCAGCTCCGACAGAACCTTCTTCAGCGCCTCGGCCTGCAGAGACATCATGAGTCAGACCCTCGGTCTGGAGCGGCGGGACTTCACTGGCCTCTCCACGTCTCTGCAGCCTGAAGGGTCTGGTGAGGAGGGCGGTGTCGCCCTGGATCACGGCCACGTCCTCCACCCTCCAGCTCTCGGGCAGCTCCGGGTCGGGCGGGATCTCGATGAGCTGCAGGCCCAGCTTCTGCCTCAGGGCTCCGGTCAGACACCCGAACTGACGCTGGGCTTTGGCCAGGTCCACCGAGATCCGACCCCCGTTATCAAGGTCGTCCGCGCCCACCTTCCCGAAGGTGTCGGGGACTCCTCGCACCACGGCGTGAGTGAAGGATCCGTACGAGCAGAAGTCGGCCATGACGAGAAGAGACAAGAACCTCCTTCAGGCGTCCATCTCCTCGAGGAACAAACCTGAGAGAGAGACCACAAGTGCTGATGCTCGTGAAAATTAATCTTGACAAACCTGTGAGATCCTGGCCATGACTGAGGACTAGAGGATACATGTGTTTATAAAGTATCACAATATATGGCACTTTATCGTATCGTTGAGCCTGTACACACCACTGAAATCCATCTTCTGTCACCACAGGTGTGCCCCAGGGCTCAGTCCTGGAGCCCCTACTTTTCATTATTGTACCTTCTAAAAGACAGAAAGATCACAGACAGGAAGATAAAAGACAAGAAGATAAAAGACAGAAGGATAAAAGACAAGAAGATAACAAACAAGAAGATAAAAGACAGGAAGATAAAAGTCAGGAAGATAAAAGACGAGAAGATAAAAGACCAGAGGATAATAGAGAAGAAGATAAAAGACAGGAAGATCACAGACAGGAAGATAAAAGACAAGAAGATAACAGACAAGAAGATAACAGACAGGAAGATAAAAGACAAGAAGATAAAAGACAGGAAGATAACAGACAAGAAGATAACAGACAAAAAGACAAGACAGGAAGATAAGACAGGAAGATAAGACAAGAAGATAACAGACAAGAAGACAAGACAGGAAAATAAAAGACAGGAAGATAACAGACAAGAAGATAACAGACAAGAAGATAAGACAAGAAGATAACAGACAAGAAGATAAGACAAGAAGATAGCAGACAAGAAGATAAGACAAGAAGATAACAGACAAGAAGATAAGACAAGAAGATAAGACAAGAAGATAGCAGACAAGAAGATAAGACAAGAAGATAACAGACAAGAAGATAAGACAAGAAGATAACAGACAAGAAGATAAAGACAAGAAGAAAACAGACAGGAAGATAACAGACAAGAAGATAAAAGCCAGGAAGATAAAAGACAGGACGATAACAGACAAGAAGATAACAGACAAGAAGATAACAGACAAGAAGATAAAAGACAAGAAGATAACAGCCAGGAAGATAAAAGACAGGAAGATAAAAGACAAGAAGATAAAAGACAGGAAGATAAAAGACAAGAAGATAAAAGACAGGAAGATAAAAGACAAGAAGATAAAGACAAGAAGATATGTATCACGATATAATGAGGTCATATGGTCAATATGTTGTGATACTGTAGGAACAAAGATTTATTGAGTTTCTTTTAAAGAATTTTATTTTTTATTTTCTTCAACACAACGAAAAGGACGACGAAAAAGTGACGACAACGAAGGAGCTAAATATGTAGAGAAGAAAAACAATGATCTTAACCATTGAAATACTGTCATAAATACTTTCAAGTAACTGGTTGATGAAAAATACACAGAGCAGTTAAATGTTGTGATAACTAAGTGTATCAATATTATAATATTATAATATTCACTTGGTTGTGTTCCTGGAAAACTAGCATAGGAAAGTTAGCATGACTTCATTAGCATTAGCAAGTCACGCGTGTTCACAAAGTTGTTTTGTAGGAAAATTGTCTACTTTGTGTTGTTTTATGTTTAGTCGTTTTGTTCCAAAGACTTTGTGTATTTGTGTCTGTACTTGGTTTTATAACCACGTGAAGTTGCATCATGTTGTCATTGACTAATAAATAAACTGTGTGAATGCTGGCCCTGCTGTGCTGTGCAAGAAGTAGTGGAATTAGTAGTAAGCATAGAAGTAGTAGAAAAGTAAAAGTATTAGTAGAATTAGTAGTAAATGTAGAAGTAGTAGTAGAAGTAGTAGAAGTAGTAGGGGAATTAAACATAAAGTAGAAGTAGTAGTAATATTAGTAGTAGAAGTAGTAAAGGAACTATTTGTAGAATTAGTAGTTAAAGTAGAAGAATTGGAAGTAGTAGTTAAAGTATAAGTAGTTGGTCAAAGTGGAAGGAGTTGAAACACGAATTGAAGATGTTCCCCATTGAAATGAATGGGTTAAAATAGGGGTAGAAAAAGAGGAATAAAAGAAAGAGTGGAAGAGATAAAGGAAAGATAGAACACAGCACACATTTCGGAAACAAGCTAAATTGATAAAAGTTTGACTGGTTCAAATCGGATAAAATTTGTTGGAGGAGAAGCGGCACAAAGTTTAGGTCAGAAGAAAACAGGATCTCAACAATTGTGACGCTTCCCAGCATTCACACAATGAACACTTCCCAGCGGTCACACAATAAACACTTCCCAGTGTTCACACAATAAACACTTCCCAGTGTTCACACAATAAACGCTTCCCAGCATTCACACAATGAATGCTTCCCAGCATTCACACAATGAATGCTTCCCAGCGTTCACACAATGAATGCTTCCCAGTGTTCACACAATAAACGCTTCCCAGCATTCACACAATGAATGCTTCCCAGTGTTCACACAATGAATGCTTCCCAGCATTCACACAATGATTGCCTCCCATAGTTCACACAATAAACGCTTCCTAGCATTCCCACAATAAACGCTTCCCAGCATTCACACAATAAACGCTTCCCAGCATTCACACAATGAACGCTTCCCAGAGTTCACACAATGAACACTTCCCAGAGTTCACACAATAAATGCTTCCCAGCATTCACACAATGAATGCTTCCCAGAGTTCACACAATAAATGTTTCCCAGCGTTCACACAATTGCGTTCACACAATAAACACTTCCCAGCATTCACACAATGAACGCTTCCCAGAGTTCACACAATAAATGCTTCCCAGCGTTCACACAATAAACGCTTTCCAGCGTTCACACAATAAACACTTCCCAGTGTTCACACAATAAACACTTCCCAGCGTTCACACAATTGCATTCACACGATTAACGCTTCCCAGCATTCACACAATGAATGCTTCCCAGCATTCACACAATGAATGCTTCCCAGCGTTCACACAATAACGCTCCCAGAATTCACACAATAACCCAGTGTTCACACAAGAACGCTCAGCATCAAAATGATTGCCTTAGTTCACACAATAAACGCTTCCTAGCATTCACACAATAAACCTTCCCAGCATTCACACAACTTCAGCATTCACACAGCAGGTTCAACAATCTCCCAGCGTTCACACAATAAACGCTTCCCAGCATTCACACAATAAACACTTCCCAGTGTTCACACAATAAACACTTCCCAGCGTTCACACAATGAATGCTTCCCAGCGTTCACACAATGAATGCTTCCCAGCGTTCACATAATAAACGCTTCCCAGCATTCACACAATGAATGCTTCCCAGTGTTCACACAATGAACCCTTCCCAGCATTCACACAATGATTGCCTCCCATAGTTCAACAATAACTTGCATTCAAAAACAGGTTCCAAACGCTTCACAATAAGCTTCCCAGCTCACACAATAAACACTTCCAGTGTTACACAAAACTTCCCAGGTTCACGCAATGACTTCCCAGCGTTCACACAATGAATGCTTCCCAGCGTTCACACAATAAACGCTTCCCAGCATTCACACAATGAATGCTTCCCAGTGTTCACACAATGAACACTTCCCAGCATTCACACAATGATTGCCTCCCATAGTTCACACAATAAACGCTTCCCAGCGTTCACACAATAAATGTTTCCCAGCATTCACACAATAAATGCTTCCCAGCATTCACACAATGAACGCTTCCCAGAGTTCACACAATAAATGCTTCCCAGCATTCACACAATGAATGCCTCCCATAGTTCACACAATAAACGCTTCCCAGCGTTCACACAATAAATGTTTCCCAGCGTTCACACAATGAATGCTTCCCAGCGTTCACACAATAAACGCTTCCCAGCGTTCACACAATGAATCCTTCCCAGCATTCACACAATAAACGCTTCCCAGCGTTCACACAATGAATGCTTCCCAGCATTCACACAATAAGATACAACAAGTTATTCTAACATTTGCTTCTCCTAAGATTGTAAAACATTTCTCATGAATCAAAAATGATCCTCGACTTCCTCAGATCGTGCTCAAGGGCGAAGGATCTTCACGAACTGGATCAAAGACTAGATTTTGTTTTCTGGAGAAAAAAAACAAAAACAATCAGTGACGTCATCAGTGCGTGTGACGTCACAAATGAAAGTCTTTGATCTCAGGTTCGATAAAATGGTGGAAAGTGAGAAAATAAAAGAGTTTAGTTTATAAACTTCCTTCACAACATGGTCGAGATCTTGTTGTTCCTGGAGTGAGTTGACGAACAAACAAACACAAACACAAACAAACACAAACAAACACAAACAAACACAAACGAGTCGCTTCTTCTTCCTCCAACTACGACCCTCGGGATGAAACAAGTCACGTGACGATTGTTTCCGTTGATGAGCAAGACTCCGGGACTCGAACTCCAAACCTGGCAGAAGTTGCGACAGTGAAGAACGAGCGCTTACCTTCGAGAAGAAGATCTTCTGCGTGACTTCAGCTCCCGTTACTCTCCTGCGCGCACAAAAGTGGGAGAGACGCACTTCCGGGCGGGCTCTTCAGAATAAGAGCTCGCCGACCCTGACGATTGGTTCACCTTTAGTTGCGATACTTTTTGAACTTTCAATATTTTACTGTGTTCGTGTTCGACCAAACTAACTTAATAATTAATAAAGTTCATAAATAGAGTCAAAAGTAAAGTTGTATTTATCAATAACAAGGAAGTGAATAAAATGCCAAAATGATGTTTTTTTACTGAGAAGAATAAAGTAAAAACCTTTAAACACATTGTTTTACAGGTTCTTGTATCGATCATTATTTTATCTTGTGTTATTATTGGATTAATATTATAGTTTTTATTGATCGTTTTAATATTTGTGCTGTTTGTTCATAAATGATGTTTGTTTCGTCTTTTTTTTTTTGTAACTTAAATGTCTTCAATGAAGGAAGAATAAAGGAATATCTTATCTTTTCTTATCGAGGTATTTGTTTCAACTATTCTTTAGTTTCTCGTGAGGATTATTTATTCTTGCTTCATTTTCACAGTTCAGGATTGTTCAAAAGAAAATGTTACAAGAATACTGGGAATAATATCATATTATTATCACATTGACATTTTATTTTTCAAGGAAACTCACATTATTTTATCTACTTCAAGTTGAATAAAATCCTTAAAAACAAAAGTCTGATTTTTAACTTGCGTTTAGTCTTTTAATTTGTAAAAAACAACTTCCGGTGTTTCTTTGTGCCTCAGCGCGAGCTTGACTCGGCCTGAAGTCAATCAATCATCTGTCAATCATCTGTCAGTTCATCATCAGCCTGATCGATTGAATAATCCGATGAAACTGTCACAGTCACGTGATCAACATCTTCGTTTCCGGCCTCGTTGGTTTACTTTCATGTTGACAACAACAAACACGCTTTAAATGTCTCAGATTAAAGGGTCAATAATCCCTGAAAAAACTGTCAATCAAACGTCGCTTGTGACGTTGACAGGTCTGTGACGTAGACGCTGCTGTCAATCATCCGCAGAAGAAGATATAATCCGTGAATCCGGGTCACGTGACCGGATTACCTCGCGCTTCAAAGTGTGGATTATGAGGAAGATTGAACAGTCACGTCAGTTCACGACATTTTTACGACATTTCTCCAGATTATCTCTGGACGGGATTAAATCTCACCATCATTCGCAGGAAGTTTGTGTCACGTGATCAGGAATGTGAGTGGAGAGGGGCGGGGTCACGAGAGGGGCGGGGTCACGAGAGGGGCGGGGTCACGAGAGGGGCCGGTGTGTGAATCGAGGGCACAGACGGGATTAAAGATCCATCTGTCAAACAAAAACATGTTGGTTTTACTTTTTTTTGTATTTAAACTCGTTTATTCATGTTTTTGTATTTTAAATGGGGTTTTTTATATTTGGCTTTTTGCAAAACCTTTATTCCATATTCAAAACATTATTTGTATTTTATTTATTGTATTAAAAACTTCTTTAGTTAAAATGTTTTCAGTATTGAAGAATATTCACAGCATTTAAGTATATTCATGTATTGAATTATGTCTATGTATTGAAGTATATTCATGTATTGAATTATGTCTATGTATTGAAGTATATTCATGTATTGAATTATGTCTATGTATTGAAGTATATTCATGTATTGAAGTGTATTCATTTATTGAAGTATATTCACAGTATTGAAGTATATTCATGTATTGAACTGTATTCATAGTATTGAAGTATCTTCATCTATTGAACTATATTCACAGTATTGACAGTATCTTCATCTATTGAACTATATTCACAGACAACCCTTGTAACACCATTGTAACACCATTGTAACACCCTCTTTTTTTAACACCCTCAGAACACCATTGTAACACCCTCAGAACACCATTGTAACACCCTCAGAACACCATTGTAACACCCTCAGAACACCATTGTAACACCCTCAGAACACCATTGTAACACCCTCAGAACACCATTGTAACACCCTCAGAACACCATTGTAACACCCTCAGAACACCATTGTAACACCCTCAGAACACCATTGTAACACCCTCAGAACACCATTGTAACACCCTCAGAACACCATTGTAACACCCTCAGAACACCATTGTAACACCCTCAGAACACCATTGTAACACCCTCAGAACACCATTGTAACACCCTCAGAACACCATTGTAACACCCTCAGAACACCATTGTAACACCCTCAGAACACCATTGTAACACCCTCAGAACAAACCATTGTAACACCCTCAGAACACCATTGTAACACCCTCAGAACACCATTGTAACACCCTCAGAACACCATTGTAACACCCTCAGAACACCATTGTAACACCATTGTAACACCATTGTAACACCCTCAGAACACCATTGTAACACCATTGTAACACCATTGTAACACCCTCAGAACACCATTGTAACACCCTCAGAACACCATTGTAACACCCTTTGTTGAACACCATTGTAACACCCTCAGAACACCATTGTAACACCCTCAGAACACCATTGTAACACCCTCAGAACACCATTGTAACACCCTCAGAACACCATTGTAACACCATTGTAACACCATTGTAACACCATTGTAACACCCTCAGAACACCATTGTAACACCCTCAGAACACCATTGTAACACCCTCAGAACACCATTGTAACACCCTCAGAACACCATTGTGAACACCCTCAGAACACCACACCCTTAGTAACACCCCTCAGAACACCATTGTAACACCCTCAGAACACCATTGTAACACCATTGTAACACCATTGTAACACCCTCAGAACACCATTGTGAACACCCTTCATGAACACCATTGTAACACCCTCAGAACACCATTGTTAACACCCTCAGAACACCATTGTAACACCATTGTAACACCATTGTAACACCCTCAGAACACCATTGTAACACCATTGTAACACCATTGTAACACCCTCAGAACACCATTGTAACACCCTCAGAACACCATTGTAACACCATTGTAACACCATTGTAACACCCTCAGAACACCATTGTAACACCCCTCAGAACACCATTGTAACACCCTCAGAACACCATTGTAACACCCTCAGAACACCATTGTAACACCATTGTAACACCATTGTAACACCATTGTAACACCCTCAGAACACCATTGTAACACCCTCAGAACACCATTGTAACACCCTCAGAACACCATTGTAACACCCTCAGAACACCATTGTAACCACCCTCAGAACACCACCTGTAACACCCTCAGAACACCATTGTAACACCCTCAGAACACCATTGAACACCATTGTAACACCCTCAGAACACCATTGTAACACCCTCAGAACACCATTGTAACACCCTCAGAACACCATTGTAACACCCTCAGAACACCATTGTAACACCCTCAGAACACCACTCAGAACACCTCGTAACACCCTCAGAACACCATTGTAACACCCTCAGAACACCATTGTAACACCCTCAGAACACCATTGTAACACCCTCAGAACACCATTGTAACACCCTCAGAACACCATTGTAACACCCTCAGAACACCATTGTAACACCCTCAGAACACCACCGTAACACCCTCAGAACACCATTGTAACACCCTCAGAACACCATTGTAACACCCTCAGAACACCATTGTAACACCCTCAGAACACCACCGTAACACCCTCAGAACAGCCTTGTTCCACATCTCTTTTTAACACTCTCCAGAACCCACCTTGTTTCACCCCGTAACACCCTCAGAACACCTCAGAACACCACCGTAACACCCTCAGAACAGCCTTGTTACACCCTCAGAACACCATTGTAACACCCTCAGAACAGCCTTGTTACATCCTTTTAACACCTCCAGAACCACCTTGTTTCACCCCCGTAACACCCTCAGAACACCACCGTAACACCCTCAGAACAGCCTTGTTACACCCTCAGAACACCACCGTAACACCCTCAGAACAGCCTTGTTACACCCTCAGAACACCATTGTAACACCCTCAGAACAGCCTTGTTACACCCTCGTAACACCCTCAGGACAACCTTGTAACACCCTAAGAACAGCCTTATAACACCCTTTTATCACCTCCAGAACAACCTTGTTTCACCCTCGTAACAAACTTGTAACACCCTCAGAACAGCCTTGTTACACCCTTTTATCACCTCCAGAACAACCTTGTGTCACCCTCGTAACACCCTCAGAACAACCTTGTTACATCCTTGTTACATCCCCAGGACAACCTTGTTACACCCTCGTAACACCCTCAGAACAACCTTGTTACATCCTTGTTACATCCCCAGGACAACCTTGTTACACCATCGTAAAACCCTCAGAACAGCCTTGTAACACCCTTGTAACACCCTCAGAACAACCTTGTTACACCCTCAGAACACCATTGTAACACCCTCAGAACAGCCTTGTTACACCCTCGTAACACCATCGTAACACCCTAAGAACAGCCTTGTTACACCCTCGTAACACCATTGTAACACCCTCAGAACAGCCTTGTTACACCCTCGTAACACCATCGTAACACCCTAAGAACAGCCTTGTTACATCCTTTTAACATCTCCAGAACAACCTTATTTCACCCTCGTAACCCCCTCAGAACACCATCGTAACACCCTCAGAACAACCTTATTTCACCCTCGTAACCCCCTCAGAACACCATCGTAACACCCTAAGAACAGCCTTGTTACACCCTCGTAACACCATTGTAACACCCTCAGAACAGCCTTGTTACACCCTCGTAACACCATCGTAACACCCTAAGAACAGCCTTGTTACATCCTTTTAACATCTCCAGAACAACCTTATTTCACCCTCGTAACCCCCTCAGAACACCCTCGTAACACCCTCAGAACAACCTTGTCACATCCTTGTAACACCCTCGTAACACCCTTAGAGCAGCCTTGTTACACCCTCGTAACACCCTCAGAACAACCTTATAATAATAATATAATAATAATTGTCACATCCTTGCAACACCCTCGTAACACCCTCAGAGCAGCCTTGTTACACCATCGTAACACCCTCAGAACAACCTTGTCACATCCTTGTAACACCCTCGTAACACCCTTAGAGCAGCCTTGTTACACCCTCGTAACACCCTCAGAACAACCTTGTCACATCCTTGTAACACCCTCGTAACACCCTTAGAGCAGCCTTGTTACACCATCGTAACACCCTTAGAGCAGCCTTGTTACACCATCGTAACACCCGCCCCTCAGAACAACCTTGTTACATCCTTGTAACATCCTCCAGAACAACCTTGTTACCACCCTGCGTAGCACGCCTCAGAACTAACCTTGTTACATCCCTTGCGTATACCCCAGGACAACCTTGTTACGTACCCTCAGAACAACCTTGTCAACATCCTTGGCAAAACACCCTCGTAACACCCTTAGAGCAGCCTTGTTACACCCTCGTAACACCCTCAGAACAACCTTGTTACATCCTTGTAACATCCCTCAGGACACCTTGTTGCACCTCGTAACACCCTCAGAGCAGCCTTGTTACACCCTCGTAACACCCTCAGTACAGCCTTGTTACATCCTTGTTGCATCAGGACAACCTTGTTACACCCTTGTAACACCCTCAGAGCAGCCTTGTTACACCCTCGTAACACCCTCAGAACAACCTTGTCACATCCTTGTAACACCCTCGTAACACCCTCAGAGCAGCCTTGTTACACCCTCGTAACACCCTCAGAACAACCTTGTCAAATCCTTGTTACCCCCTCATCCCCGAGACACCCTTCGTTAACACCCTCAGAGCAGCCTTGTTACACCCTCGTAACACCCTCAGTACAGCCTTGTTACACCCTCGTAACATTCCAGTACAGCCTTGTTACACCCTCGTAAGACCCTCAGAACAGCCTTGTTACACCCTCGTAACACCCTCAGAACAGCCTTGTTACACCCTCGTAACACCCTCAGAACAGCCTTGTTACACCCTTGTAACACCCTCAGAACAGCCTTGTTACACCCTCGTAACACCCTCAGAACAACCTTGTTACATCCTTGTTACATCCCCAGGACAACCTTGTTACACCCTCGTAACACCCTCAGAACAACCTTGTTACATCCTTGTTACATCTTGTTACTCGTAACACCCTCAGAACAACCTTGTAACACCCTCAGAACCACCATTGTTCAGAACACCCTTGTAACACCTCCTCAGGACAACAAACCCACACCCTTCGTAACACCCTCAGAACAGCCTTGTTACACCCTCTTGTAACACCCTCAGAACACTTTTTTTTTTTTAAAAAAAAAAAAAAAAAAAAAAAAAAAAACACCCCCCCCCCCCCCCCCCCCCCCCCCCCCCCCCCCCCACAAAAACAAAAAAAAAAAAAAAAAAAACGCTTGTTACATCCTCAGGAAACCTTGTTACACCCTCTTGTTACTCCCTAGAGAACACCCTCAGAACAACCTTTGTCCCCCCCCCCCCTTAACATCCTTTCTCAGAACCACCTTGTTAAACCCTCGTAACACCCTCAGAACACCCTCGTAACACCCTCAGAACAGCCTTGTTACATCCTTGTAACACCCTCCAAACAACATTGTTAAACCCTTGCGACACCCTCAGGACACCCTCGTAACACCATCAAAACCAACTTGTTACACCTGTGTAACAGCCTCAGGAAAACCTGGTAGCATCCTTAAAACACCCTATTAACACCATAAAAAACACACATATAAAACACCCTCAAAACACAATTGTTGCACCTTCAGAAAAACCTTGTGACATCCTTGTAACACCCTGGTCGTAACACTATCAAAACAAATTTCTTACACCCTTCTAACACCCCCATAAAACCATTGTAACGCTGTTGTAACAACCTCATTAAGCCCCAATCCTTGAAGAACGGTAACACCGACTATTTCCTCGACTCAATTTTCCTCGGGGAGAAGCCCAGGACATTCCTGTGCAGGAGCGAACTTGACTTTGAGAAAGTTCAGTATCAGGAAATCTTGGAGTCAAGACTTTGATGTTCAGGTCCAAGACTTTGATGTTTGAGTCAAGACTTTGATGTTTGAGTCAAGAATTTGATGTTTGAGTCAAGACTTTGATGTTCGAGTCAAGACTTTGATGTTCGAGTCAAGACTTTGATGTTTGAGTCAAGACTTTGATGTTCGAGTCAAGACTTTGATGTTCAGGTCAAGACTTTGATGTTCAGGTCAAGACTTTGATGTTCGAGTCAAGACTTTGATGTTCAGGTCAAGACTTTGATGTTCAGGTCAAGACTTTGATGTTCAGGTCAAGACTTTGATGTTTGAGTCAAGACTTTGATGTTCGAGTCAAGACTTTGATGTTCAGGTCAAGACTTTGATGTTCGAGTCAAGACTTTGATGTTCAGGTCAAGACTTTGATGTTCAGGTCAAGACTTTGATGTTCAGGTCAAGACTTTGATGTTCAGGTCAAGACTTTGATGTTCAGGTCAAGACTTTGATGTTCGAGTCAAGACTTTGATGTTCAGGTCAAGACTTTGATGTTTGAGTCAAGACTTTGATGTTCAGTTCAAGACGTTGATGTTCAGGTCAAGACTTTGATGTTCAGGTCAAGACTTTGATGTTTGAGTCAAGACTTTGATGTTCGAGTCAAGACTTTGATGTTCGAGTCAAGACTTTGATGTTCAGGTCAAGACTTTGATGTTCAGGTCAAGACTTTGATGTTCAGGTCAAGACTTTGATGTTCGAGTCAAGACTTTGATGTTCAGGTCAAGACTTTGATGTTCAGGTCAAGACTTTGATGTTTGAGTCAAGACTTTGATGTTCGAGTCAAGACTTTGATGTTCGAGTCAAGACTTTGATGTTCAGGTCAAGACTTTGATGTTCAGGTCAAGACTTTGATGTTCAGGTCAAGACTTTGATGTTCGAGTCAAGACTTTGATGTTAAAAACTCACTTCTGTTAAAAACATTTGTATATTTAAATCTTTATTTTTTTGTATCCTCAACCTTTATTTGTGGTAACACTTGTGTTGTATTTGGGTCAAAGTAACCCGGAGGCCCGAAAACGTGTGAAAAAAACGTGTTTAAATTATTACTGATGTCGTCTCTGGGTCAAGGTCGTTGACCTGTATTCATGGAAGCCAGGGATTAGTTTTTTCATATTAAGATACTTTTATTGTTTTTTTCTCAAAAATATATTTGTATTCTAAACTTCATTCTGCTAAAAACATGTTTTATTTCAAAATCAACTTTTTGTTCAACTTTTTGTTCAACTTTTTGTTCAACTTTTTGTTCAACTTTTTGTTCAACTTTTTGTTTGTATTTTTCATTTATTCAAAACCTTCTATTGTTTGTTTTGATCTGCTTTTCATCAAACATGTTTCCTGTTTAAAATAAATTATTAATATATATTTTTTATTTAATTGTTTTGCGTTCAAAATATTATCTTTGAGAAGTTGATCTGATGAACCTGAAGAGACGTCGTTTCTCTGTCGTCCAAACTCGTCCAAAGAGTTGATCGTGACCTTCGACACAAGTAGACATTTCAAAACAATCTATGGCCTGAAGCTCGGGATGTTTACAGTTCTGGGAATAACAGAACCAAGATCAGGTTAGCATGATGCTATCAAAGTGTTAGATTGGAAATTATTATACACTATACGTATACGCCATAGTTAAATTAATACTAAAAAGATAATCAAAATATAAAGTATAAATGACTAGTGTCATCTAAGAGCTTAAACGTTTGAATACACATTCACAACCAACATTTCACTCCAGACTGATTTACACTGTTTCAAGAAAAGCTTGGAGCAGACTTAGAGCCCAACAGCGATTAATTTAAACATCTGTCTGTCTCCCCGGCTCACACCTGTGGGCGTGAAACAAAAGAGCAAAACGGAACACACCCAAAAGAGGGGGGCTGGAAGACAAAGGAACTTGCCCACACAACAGGGAAGCAAGGAAGTTACTCTCCAGGTGACCCGAGACAGGAATAACTTGAAAGAACCACTGCCCCGGAAGAGATGACCCCCTGGACAGGAAACTTTCCCTTAAATATAATGAAGCTCCATAACACGGGACCGTCTTTCCCGGAGCTATTGACCTGTAGAGCTGCCTGCAAAGAGCGAGTCCGATCGATCGTAAAAGTTTGTATATTTGTTTGACTTGAAGCGGTGAATAAACGACCGTACACTCTGAATTGATCCTTTTTTCTCCATAAAGCAAAGTATTAAGACCCGGAGGTGACGTCGTGTTGGAGCGACGGAAACGGACTCTGGTTTTATCCGTTTTAAAAGCTAACGTGAGCATGATGCTATCAAAGCTAACGTGAGCATGATGCTATCAAAGCTAACGTGAGCATGCTGCTATCAAAGCTAACGTTAGCATGCTGCTATCAAAGCTAACGTGAGCATGATGCTATCAAACAAAATATAAAATAACACCACGGACTGCTTACTTCCACCTTCGTAACATTTCAAAAATTAGGCATTTCCTTCCTTTAGATGCTGCTGAGAAGCTCATCCATGCTTTTGTTACCTCCAGGCTGAACTCTCTTCTGTCAGGCTGTTCTAAAAAGTCTCTCAGAACTCTTCAGCTCATTCAGAACTCTGCAGCTCGTGTCCTGACTAAGACTAAGAGGCGCGAACACATTTCCCTTGTACTGTCTTCCCTACATTGGCTTCCTGTAGAATTTAGATATTTAATACAATTTAAAATCCTTCTCCTAACCTATAAAGCCTTACATGGTCTAGCACCAACATACATTAAAGATTTAATCCAAACTTACCAACCCTCAAGGACCTTACGATCCCTAAACTCTGATCTACTAGTTATACCACAAATCTCTAAATGTAGATTCGGAGCCAGGGCCTTTAGTTTTCAAGCCCCTCTGCTGTGGAACAAACTACCGGCTTCAGTCCGGAGGGCAGACACCCTCTCTATGTTTAAAAATAATCTTAAAACCTTACTTTTCGATAAAGCCTATAATTAACTTGACTGTTTATCGCTAGCTGTCATAACTAACAAAACTGTTTATCTTAGCTGCTATAGGCTGAGAATGCTGGAGGAGTTTTAGTTTTAGTTTTAGACACCGAGCTCTGTATATCCTTCTTTTCTCGCCGGGGCCGTTCTGGCTTGGCTGGTTCGGGTGTGGGGGTCCGGCGGGTGGGGCCTGTGGGTGCCTTGGGCCTGGTGGTGGTGACTGCTGGTGCCGCGATGGCCCCGTGCGCCGGCGGGGGGTGGCCCGCTTCCGGGGGGTTTTTGATGGTGCGTGGGGGCGGGTGCTGGCGGGGGTGGCTGGGGTGGTGAATGGGGGGTTGCGCTGGGGGCGGTGCTGGGGCTGGGGGGCTGCTGGTCCCGCCGACGCGGGTGAACCGTCAGGGGTGGGGCTGGGGCTGGCCGGGTGTTCTGGATGACCTTCCGGCCCCGATGGCTTCACCTGGTCTGTGGTGGGGGGCCTGTCTTGGGGTGGGTGTCTGCTGCAGCGGTGGCTGTGGTCCTCTACCCGCCCTGTGTGGCATGTGCCGTGGTCGGGGGGTTTGTCGCCCTTGGTCCTGGGGGTTCGTGGCCGGGCTGGTCGGTCTTTTCGGGGGCTTCCCGGGTGGGGGGGCCACACTGGGCGGGGCCGCATTGGGGGGACGGCGGAGGCATTGTTGGGAGTGGGGTTTTTGTTAATGGAATAATTGATGGCGCAACGGTGCGCGCAGGTGGCGCAGGTTATAGGCCCGCCCCTGCCGAGGGAACACCGGCAGAATACCGGTGGTAGAGGGGAAGTGGATGTGTGTCGGGCGGCTGTTGACAAGAGGGGGAAATACCGTGAAACGGAACGGACAAGGGTGGCGAACGTGGATAGTCAAACCGACAATCTGGGCGGCCGTTACCTGCGCCGTGGACTTCCGCACGAAGAGAGGTTACTCGGAGTTCCCAAACATAGTCAGCTCGCCACTCATGAGCCGACGGAGGACGAGGGTTCGGCTCACACAGTTGAACCCGAGCGGTGGCCGTCAACAACTAGTCCGTGAGCGCACCTGCGGGAAGCGCGGACGTGGTGCTGGAGCGCCCCACCGACGAACCCCCGCCCATACCTACGCTGAAAGGTACTGCACGGCCGTGCGCGTGTGTGTGTGTGTGTGAGTGTGGGCCCTTGATTGTGTAAATTGCGAATATACATACGGGTTGTTTTGGAATTTGGGTTTGTTTTTCAGCAATCCCGGTTTATGTTTGTATTTGAAAATTGCTATTATTATTATTAACTAAAATCTAAGTTTTGAATTTAAACCTTGCGTGGTGTGTTTTTATTATTATTTACCTATAGTGTGTTCAAGGGGATTTATATATTAAGTAAGTTAACGGACCCGGAGGCCCTCCCCTCATTATCCTGGTAAGGGGAGCACTACATATACTTGTTACTACACTATCACAACACCAAAGTCAAGTACTTGACAATACTACACATATATACTTGTTACTACACTATCACAACACCAAAGTCAAGTACTTGACAATACTACACATATATACTTGTTACTACACTATCACAACACCGGAGTCAAGTACTGGACAATACTACACATACATACTTGTTACTACACTATCACAACACCAGAGTCAAGTACTCGACAATACTACACATATATACTTGTTACTACACTATCACAACACCAGAGTCAAGTACTGAACAATACTACACATATATACTTGCTACTACACTATCACAACACCATAGTCAAGTACTCGACAATACTACACATATATTCAATTCAATTCAATTCAATTCAATTCAATTTTATCTAAAGTGTCTTATCATAACAAAGTTATCTCAAGACACTATACAGTTGAAATAAGACTACAGTTGATTAAGGAAAAATAGATCCCAGCAATTCAACAAAGAGCAAGAAACAAAACACTGTACAGTGAGCAATGGAGAGGAAAAACTTCCTTTTAGAAGCAGAAACCTCGAGCGGAACCCGACTCATTGTTGACGGCCTGCCGCTTTGACCGGCTGGGAGGAAGGATGGGGGGGTAGACAGATGGATAAGGAGAGGAGTGAGGGAGGATATAGTGAGAGAAAAGAGGAGAGTGTAGGAGGGTCCATGGGGGTGCTGGAGAGAACTCGGGATCTGATGACGTGGTGAAGATCCTGGATCAGCAGCAGCTCTGGAGGTGGATCCCTGGATCAGCAACAGCTCTGGAGGTGGATCCCTGGATCAGCAGCAGCTCTGGAGGTGGATCCCTGGATCAGCAGCAGCTCTGGAGGTGGATCCCTGGGGCTCCGGGAGAGAAATAAAAAGAGATGTGGGTTTGGGACAAATGTAGACAATACACAGGTATACAGACTCCGGTGACGGGTGAAGATATATAGAGGGGGGGGGGGGGTTGAAATAGCCAGGCCAGAGGGCACATACCTAGCACAGCAGATCCAGACACAGGGGCCCAAGCCGCGGCAGGAACCCGCGGGAGACCAGGACCCGGCAGGCGAGATAACCACCAGAGCCGACCCCAAACACCAGCGAGAAGGCGGACCACCACCGGGGGCGAGAGGGCGAGCACAGGCGAGGACGACCGAGGAGGCAGAGAGGGGTAGGCACCAGGCGCAGGCACCGGGGCAGAGGGGCAGCCAGAAGAACCAGTCAGGGGATAGGGCCCCGGGGCCAGGCCTGGCGACGGAGGACCCCCAGACCGTCAGGCCGCCACCAAGTCCATAGCAGGGGACCGAGTCAAGGAGATGGGGATCTACCACAGCAGCGGCGGCGGAACCCCCCCCCAATACCCTGCGGACACGGCCAGTAGTCGGGTTGAGTGCCACCGCATGAGCCCGGGGGAGCAATGGCCAGGCACCGGCCCAGGTCCCCCGGGTCACAGGGGGGCCACGGTTGTGCGGGCAGGGCGGGGGCAATGGGGCTGCAGCCGTCCGGGAACGGCCCCCAGTCTTTGAACTGTAGACCATCCCCAACAGCCGCAGCCCACCTCCCCATGAGGGAAGTTTGGGGGGCCAGCAGTATTCCATGGGCAGTCCACGGTCTCTAAGGAGCCGAGGCCCCGCCCATCACACGTACTGACCCCCAGCCACCGCCCCCACCCACCATGCAGCACCCAGGGGGACAGCAGCACTTACATGGGCGGTACATGGTCACTACGGTAACATGGGTCCGCCCAATGCCTCCGCCGTCCCCCAATGCGGCCCCGCCCAGTGTGGCCCCCCCACCCGGGAAGCCCCCGAAAGACCGACAAGCCCGGCCACGAACCCCCAGGACCAAGGGCGACAAACCCCCGACCACGGCACATGCCACACAGGGCGGGTAGAGGACCACAGCCACCGCTGCAGCAGACACCCACCCCAAGACAGGCCCCCACCACAGACCAGGTGAAGCCATCGGGGCCGGAAGGTCATCCAGAACACCCGGCCAGCCCCAGCCCCACCCCTGACGGTTCACCCGCCGACCCCGTATATATATATATATATATATATATATATATATATATATATATATATATATACTTGTTACTACACTATCACAACACCAGAGTCAAGTACTGGACAATACTACACATATACACTTGTTACTACACTATCACAACACCAGAGTCAAGTACTGGACAATACTACACATATACACTTGTTACTACACTATCACAACACCAGAGTCAAGTACTGGACAATACTACACATACATACTTGTTACTACACTATCACAACACCAGAGTCAAGTACTCGACAATACTACTCATATATACTTGTTACTACACTATCACAACACCAGAGTCAAGTACTCGACAATACTACACATACATACTTGTTACTACACTATCACAACACCAGAGTCAAGTACTGGACAATACTACACATATATACTTGTTACTACACTATCACAACACCAGAGTCAAGTACTCGACAATACTACACATACATACATTGTTACTACACTATCACAACACCAGAGTCAAGTACTCGACAATACTACACATATATACTTGTTACTACACTATCACAACACCAGAGTCAAGTACTCGACAATACTACACATACATACTTGTTACTACACTATCACAACACCAGAGTCAAGTACTCGACAATACTAAACATATATACTTGTTACTACACTATCACAACACTAGAGTCAAGTACTGGACAATACTACACATACATACTTGTTACTACACTATCACAACACCAGAGTCAAGTACTCGACAATACTACACATATATACTTGTTACTACACTATCACAACACCAAAGTCAAGTACTTGACAATACTACACATATATACTTGTTACTACACTATCACAACATCAGAGTCAAGTACTCGACAATACTACACATATATACTTGTTACTACACTATCACAACACCAGAGTCAAGTACTCGACAATACTACACATATATACTTGTTACTACACTATCACAACACCAGAGTCAAGTACTGGACAATACTACACATATATACTTGTTACTACACTATCACAACACCAAAGTGAAGTACTTGACAATACTACACATATATACTTGTTACTACACTATCACAACACCAGAGTCAAGTACTGCTGACAAGTACTACACATATATACTTGTTACTACACTATCACAACACCAGAGTCAAGTACTGGACAATACTACACATATATACTTGTTACTACACTATCACAACACCAGAGTCAAGTACTGGACAATACTACACATATATACTTGTTACTACACTATCACAACACCAGAGTCAAGTACTGGACAATACTACACATATATACTTGTTACTACACTATCACAACACCAGAGTCAAGTACTGGACAATACTACACATACATACTTGTTACTACATTATCACAACACCAGAGTCAAGTACTGGACAATACTACACATATATACTTGTTAGTACACTATCACAACACCAGAGTCAAGTACTGGACAATACTACCCAAATATATACTTGTTACTACACTATCACAACACCAGAGTCAAGTACTGGACAATACTACACATATATACTTGTTAGTACACTATCACAACACCAGAGTCAAGTACTGGACAATACTACACATATATACTTGTTAGTACACTATCACTGTATATCACTATATATTGTATCCTTGTATCTATTCTATGAACTTCGGACGTTGATCACATCATCAGGACCATCTTCGTCTACATTATATTCTTACATTATATATAATTAACACGTTAATTACAACCAAGACAAGCGACGACAATAATAATAAAATACAAATATTATAAAAACATTTATAAACTATAATAAAAGAAAAATATTTTTAAACTAAAGTTATTTTTAGTACGAAAAATAAATGTGAAAACTAATGACCTAAAAAAAACTGTGAAGAAGGGGAAGAGAGAAAGTTCAGGTGCATTATGGGTCGAGAAAGAGCCGGAGATGATAAACATAATAACACATATTTCAGTTTGTTTAAGATGATTTTTAACATGAATCCAAATGTTTTCTATTTGAATTTTCACCATCATTTTCAAACTATTTTGTCGAGAAGTTTGTGTTTTTGAAAGATATTAAGATCAGAAAGAAGTACTTTCTTTGTTTTTGTTTTCAATTCATCTTTTATTCTTCTTCTGTTCTTTTTTGAACGGTATTTGGGTTTTAATTCCATTTTATTGTATTAAAACATTGATTTTGTTCAAATATTTCCGTATTCAATACTTTCCTCGTATCTGATAATTTGGATTCAAATCTTTTAGGATTTTATTTTCAATTAAAAAAACAAAAAACTATTTCATTTTCAAAACATTTGTCTGTTAAAACGTTTTGTTTTTTCTTTAATCCAAAAAATTCATCATTTTTTTGTACTTAAAACTGGAATTTTATTAAATTTAAGTTTTCGTCTCTACTTATCTTAAATTTAAACTTAATATTCCGTTTTTCTTTTACATATTGAAAGTGTGTGATTATACCATGATCTGTTGTAAAACTAACACGTGTTTCCGGTTCGCTGGATCTGAACCTACGCGAGAAGAGTTGTGACGTCACAGTGCGGCGTCAACGGACAGAAACACGCTTCCGGTCTGCGCTTCAACGTCACCAGTGTCTGCTGGACCTCCGCAACGCCGCCGGCTCCCCCTGCTGGACAGGAGTGGTACTGTGTGCGCTGCTTGGCCAGAAGGTCACGAGGTCACACAGGAAGTGCTTTCATGACGCGGGTCACGACTTGAACGACGCCAGGAAGACGATTCATTTGGAGGGAAACGAGACAAACTGAACAGCCTTCAAAATAAAAGACTGTTTTAAACTTGTTATTTTGTTTTGAATTCGATACCTTCATCTTCAGAGACACACAAACCAATGAAAGGTCGACACACAACGACACAATGACACAATGACACAACGACACAACGACACAATGACACAACGACACAACAACACAATGACACAACAACACAACAACACAATGACACAATGACACAACGACACAACGACACAACAAAACAACAACACAAAGACACAACAACACAATGACACAACGACACAACGACACAACGACACAACAACACAATGACACAACGACACAACAACACAATGACACAACAACACAATGACACAACAACACAATGACACAACAACACAATGACACAATGACACAATGAACACAACGACACAACAACACAATGACACAACAACACAACGACACAACTACACAACAACACAATGACAAAATGACACAACAACACAACGACGCTGTGGTGTTTTAAATTGTGGTTTTCTAAGCAAACTTCCTGGAACCGTGACGAACAAACATATTTTGCAGAAGCAAATACTTCTGATTTGGTCCCACAACCGTGAGGCGGCTCGAGCTGGTTTCGACTGGTATCGCGAGTCACGACATGTTTTCGGACAAAACGAGTCGATCACTGATCCAGGAAGTTGGAACTGAGCTCATTTCCTGTCCAACGTTTTCCGTGATTTCCTCTCATTAAACCAGGTCACATGGTCTCACGGCGAGGATGTTCCGTGACTTCCTGTTTCCACAGGAAGTCACGGAACATGGAACGCGGAGAGAGAAACACTAAAAGTACGAATCAAAACATTAGTTATTTCACAAGTCAATCTACGCACTTTTTAAATATATATATATAATATATATATTTATATATATATATATATATATATATATTTTCTTTTTATGTATTTGTGCGAAACATACGTCAAATATAATCATCTTTTCTTTGCAAGTATAACAATAGTGAGCCGTCTTCTTCTTCTTCTTCTTCTTCTTCTTCTTCTTCTTCTTCTCTCTCTTCTTCTTCTCTCTCTTCTTCCTTCTTCTCTCCCCTCTTCTCTTCTTCTTCTTCTTCTTCTTCTTCTTCTTCTGCTTCTGCTTCTGACCAGCAGGTGTCGCTGTCGTTGACTCTGAACATTCTCTGCGGGCAACAGAGGAAGTTTAACTGAAATGTTTTCCGGCCACAAGAACGGTTTGAGGTTTAAAAACAACACAAACTGTTTCACTTCCTCATGACAAGAATGTTTTGAAATAAAAAATGACAAGTAAAAGCAGTTTTAAGTTAATATAACTTAAAATCTTAATGTCACTATATCAACAATTCATCACCATTTTTATGTATTTATTTATTCATTTTTCAAGTATTTAAATGTAATTAATAAAAATAAACGTGATTTCTTATTCATAAATGAATGTATTTGATCAAAGTAAAAAATATTCAATTTCTTTTATTCAATCATTGAAAACCTTGAAAACACTTGAAAAACATCCAATTAAAGGTCAATTCGTTGAATCTTCTGCAGGCTCTGACCTCCGACCTCTGACCCCCGTCACTTGAGAGCCTTGGCCACGGAGGCGTAGGCGTCGTGCACCTCCTGGTCGACGGGACACGTGGAGGCGAACTCCTCGCGAGCGTACGCCGCCTTCAAGTATCTCCAGAGGTTGCTGAGCGCCTGAGGTACCACGAAGCTCCGGTACTTCAAACACACCACCTGCAAATATAACTTCATTCAACTTCACTTCTTCTACTCACTACTACTTAGACTTTTACTACTCATTCTACTACTAATCCTAATACTGCTTTTACTAATTATACTTATACTACTACTTCTACTTAAACCACTTACTCTTATACTACTTCTACTTCTACTAATAACTCTACTACCCCTACTACTAATTCTACTACTTATTCTACTCCCACTATTACTACTACTTCTACTACTACTCATTCTAGTTTTACCACTACTTCTTCTACTTCTTTTACTACTACTTCTTCTACCTACACTACTAATTCTACTGATAATCCTTCTACTACTTTTACTAATTATACTTATACTACCAATTCTATTCTACTCCGACTATTACTACTTCTACTACTACTACTACTTAGTACTACTCATTCTACTTCTAATCCTAATACTGCTTTTAGTAATTATACTTCTACTACTACTTTTACTTAAACCACTAATCATTATACTACTTCTACTTCTACTATTAACTCTACTACTCCTACTACTAATTCTACTACTTATTCTACACCTACTATTAATACTACTTCTACTACTACTACTTCTAGTTTTACCACTACTTCTACTACTACTAATTCTTCAACTACTTATTCTACTTTTACTACTAATTCTACTGCTAATCCTACTACTACTTTTACTAATTCTACTTATACTACTAATTATTCTACTACTTCTTCTACTACTTCTACTACTCCCACTACTACTAATACTTCTACTACTTAGACTTTTACGACTCATTCTACTACTAATCCTAATATTACTTTTACTAATTATACTTCTACTACTACTTCTACTAACCTAATTCTTATACTACTTCTACTTCTACTACTACTACTTCTTCTACTTACACTACTAATTCTACTGCTAATACTAATACTACTTTTACTAATTCTACTTATTCTACTAATTCTACTTATACCACTCTTTCTTATACTACTTCTACTACTCCCACTACTTCTACTTCTACTACTACCTATACTTATACTAATAACTACTACTTCTACTAATTATATTTCTACTACTACTTCTACTCCTACTTCTAATTCTACTACTTCTTCTACTCCTACTATTACTACCACTTCTACCACTACTACTTCTACTTAGACCCCTAATTCTTCTACTACTTCTACTACTCCCACTACTTCTTCTTCTACTAATAACTACTACTTCTACTTATTATACTTCTACAACTACTTCTACTACTTCTACTACTTCTACTTCTAATTCTACTACTTCTTCTACTTATACCACTAATTCTTCTACGACTTCTAATACTCCCACTGCTTCTACTTCTACTAATGACTCTACTCCTCCTACTACTTCTTCTACTCCCACTATTACTACTTATTCTAGTTTGTTTTTTTCTTCCTCTCAACCTTTATCACGTTATTCCACGTTTTCACATCAGTCTTTTTCCTTTGAA
Organism: Callionymus lyra; assembly: GCA_016630915.1. Lineage (NCBI taxonomy): Eukaryota > Metazoa > Chordata > Actinopteri > Syngnathiformes > Callionymidae > Callionymus > Callionymus lyra. Next base: position 91,044 of record JACEEU010000729.1, on the reverse strand, counting down.
CTGTGTAACTTTACTTTGAATACTCTTGTTCACAGTGTTCATACTGCGTCTTCTTCTGGAAATGCGAATTTTCTAGTACTTTCCTATAATTCAAGTTTTCCAATGTGTCTTTTAATTCAACACAAAAAGGTTCTGACAGCAGAAAGTACCAACAGAGCTACAGCATCAAAGTGCTCGACTGGATTACTCTGCTAACATTATTACACAGTTATACCATAATTGTGTTGGATTTTAAAGAATATTTAAGTTAGTAAAATCATTTTTGAACTAAAATTAAACTGAATGTATTCATTAAACAGGTTTAAATTCTTTCAATCTCTTGCTAAAGATTTGAATAAAGAGCTTCGGTGACCTTGACGATGTGCAGTTTGGGCAGCAGGTTACAATCAGCCAGAGTGAGATCCTGTCCGTCCAGGTACGGGCGGGAGGAAGTGACATCATCCGCACTATTCTCGTCTACTTCATCAGGAAGCGGAGATCCCAGGAAGTCGTCCAGCTTCTTCAGAGCCTTCAGAAGGTTTTTCTCCAGATCTGTGCACACACGAGACAAAGTCAGGACCAACAGAAGAACCAGACCTCAGAAGAAAGAGGCCTCAGAAGAACCAGACCTCAGAAGAACCAGACCTCAGAAGAACCAGACCTCAGAAGAACCAGACCTCAGAAGAACCAGACCTCAGAAGAACCAGACCTCAGAAGAACCAGACTCTCAGAAGAACCAGACCTCAGAAGAACCAGACCTCAGAAGAACCAGACCTCAGAAGAACCAGACCTCAGAAGAACCAGACCTCAGAAGAACCAGACCTCAGAAGAACCAGACCTCAGAAGAACCAGACCTCAGAAGAACCAGACCTCAGAAGAACCAGACCTCAGAAGAACCAGACCTCAGAAGAACCAGACCTCAGAAGAACCAGACCTCAGAAGAACCAGACCTCAGAAGAACCAGACCTCAGAAGAACGAGGCCTCAGAAGAACCAGACCTCAGAAGAACCAGACCTCAGAAGAACCAGACCTCAGAAGAAACGAGACCTCAGAAGAACCAGACCTCAGAAGAACCGGACCTCAGAAGAACGAGGCCTCAGAAGAACCAGACCTCAGAAGAACCAGACCTCAGAAGAACCGGACCTCAGAAGAACGAGGCCTCAGAAGAACCAGACCTCAGAAGAACCAGACCTCAGAAGAACGAGGCCTCAGAAGAACCAGACCTCAGAAGAACGAGGCCTCAGAAGAACCAGACCTCAGAAGAACCAGACCTCAGAAGAACCAGACCTCAGAAGAACCAGGCCTCAGAAGAACCAGACCTCAGAAGAACCAGGCCTCAGAAGAACCAGACCTCAGAAGAACCAGACCTCAGAAGAACCAGACCTCAGAAGAACCAGACCTCAGAAGAACCAGACCTCAGAACACTGGAGAACAACAGAAGTTCTTACTCTCGTTGCTCTGAGGGTTGGAGTTCTTGATGTAGGCAGAGAATTTGGAGAAGACGTCCACGCCGGCCGTGTTGGACTCAGGGTTGCGAGCCGCCAGACGGGGGTACCTGGAGTCAGAGCAGAGTTGAGGCAGCGGAACCACAGGAACCAGATGGACCAGGAGATTACTTCGGAGGGCAGAGACGTTCCTCCAGGAACTCCTCGATCTTGTTGGTGTCGGTTTTTACTTCACTGCCGAACAACAGGAAGGGAGGCTGGGCCCCTGGAGCGAGGTCCTTCATGATGTCGGGCTTCCTGCTCACACACACACACACACACACACACACACACACACACACACACACACACACACACACACACACACACACACACACACACACACACACACACACACACACACACACACACACACACACACACACACACACACACACACACACACACACACATGTACACACACACACACACCCCACACACACACACACACACGCATGTACACACATACACATGTACACACACACACACACACACACACACACACACACACACACACACACACACACGCATGTACACACACACACACACCCCCGTACACACACACACGCATGTACACACATACACACACACACACGTACACACGTACACACACACACACACACACACACACACACACACACACACACGTACACACACACACACACACGTACACACACACACGCACACACACACACGTACACACACACACACACACACGTACACACACACACGCACACACACACGTACACACACACACACACACGTACACACACACACGCACACACACACGTACACACACACACACACGTACACACACACACGCACACACACACGTACACACACACACACACACACACACACACACACACGCACACACACACGTACACACGTACACACATGTACACACACCCCCACACACACGTACACACACAGAATAAAGAGTCAGACAAAAGAGCTCAGATGTGGAACGGAATAAAACGAGGGATAAATCAGGAGGAAATCTGGAGGTTTTAGGTTCTTTTCGAAAAAAACATCCGATCGTGAGATATTAGAAAACCATTCTTTCTGTCCAGGCCAGCCAGGGTCAGGGGCAGCACAGGGAGGCAGACGAGGAACGACACATCTAAAGTAAGTCAGTAAGTATTTGTAAAGATGTTTCTAGACCATAGAGCATCACTGTAGAGTAAACAATCAAAACTATACACAGTTAAAATACAAGGTTTGAAAAATCAAGACAACACAGAGACTTAGTGTTTTAAGGATCCGGGAAATGTGAGTTCTTCTACTAGAGCACAGAAGTCTCGCTTGTTTTAGGGTTGCTAAAGAAGACGTTGGAGTTGCTAAAGAAGACAGAGTTGCTAAAGAAGACGTTGGAGTTGCTAAAGAAGACAGAGTTGCTAAAGAAGACGTTGGAGTTGGTTGCTAAAGAAGACGTTAGAGTTGCTAAAGAAGACGTTAGGTTTGCTAAAGAAGACGTTAGAGTTGCTAAAGAAGACAGAGTTGCTAAAGAAGACGTTAGAGTTGCTAAAGAAGACGTTAGAGTTGCTAAAGAAGACGTTAGAGTTGCTAAAGAAGACGTTATAAAGAGTTGCTAAAGAAGACGTTAGAGTTGCTAAAGAAGACGTTAGAGTTGCTAAAGAAGACGTTAGAGTTGCTAAAGAAGACGTTAGAGTTGCTAAAGAAGACGTTAGAGTTGCTAAAGAAGACGTTAGAGTTGCTAAAGAAGACGTTAGAGTTGCTAAAGAAGACGTTAGAGTTGCTAAAGAAGACGTTAGGGTTGCTAAAGAAGACGTTAGGGTTGCTAAGAGACGTTAGGGTTGCTAAAGAAGACGTTAGAGTTGCTAAAGAAGACGTTAGAGTTGCTAAAGAAGACGTTAGAGTTGCTAAAGAAGACGTTAGGTTTGCTAAAGAAGACGTTAGGTTTGCTAAAGAAGACGTTAGGTTTGCTAAAGAAGACGTTAGAGTTGCTAAAGAAACGTTAGGCGTTGCTAAAGAAGACGTTAGAGTTGCTAAAGAAGACGTTAGGTTTGCTAAAGAAGACGTTAGAGTTGCTAAAGAAGACGTTAGGGTTGCTAAAGAAGACGTTAGGGTTGCTAAAGAAGACGTTAGAGTTGCTAAAGAAGACGTTAGAGTTGCTAAAGAAGACGTTAGAGTTGCTAAAGAAGACGTTAGAGTTGCTAAAGAAGACGTTAGAGTTGCTAAAGAAGACGTTAGAGTTGCTAAAGAAGACGTTAGAGTTGCTAAAGAAGACGTTAGAGTTGCTAAAGAAGACGTTAGAGTTGCTAAAGAAGACGTTAGAGTTGCTAAAGAAGACGTTAGAGTTGCTAAAGAAGACGTTAGAGTTGCTAAAGAAGACGTTAGGGTTGCTAAAGAAGACGTTAGGGTTGCTAAAGAAGACGTTAGGGTTGATAAAGAAGACGTTGGGGTTGCTAAAGAAGACGTTAGAGTTGCTAAAGAAGACGTTAGAGTTGCTAAAGAAGACGTTAGGGTTAATAAAGACGTTAGGGTTGCTAAAGAAGACGTTAGGGTTGCTAAAGAAGACGTTAGGTTGCTAAAGAAGACGAGTTGGGTTGCTAAAGAAGACGTTAGAGTTGATAAAGAAGACGTTAGGGTTGCTAAAGAAGACGTTAGAGTTGCTAAAGAAGACGTTAGAGTTGCTAAAGAAGACGTTAGAGTTGCTAAAGAAGACGTTAGGTTTGCTAAAGAAGACGTTAGAGTTGCTAAAGAAGACGTTAGGGTTGCTAAAGAAGACGTTAGAGTTGCTAAAGAAGACGTTAGAGTTGCTAAAGAAGACGTTAGAGTTGATAAAGAAGACGTTAGGGTTGCTAAAGAAGACGTTAGGGTTGCTAAAGAAGACGTTAGAGTTGCTAAAGAAGACGTTAGAGTTGCTAAAGAAGACGTTAGGGTTGCTAAAGAAGACGTTAGAGTTGCTAAAGAAGACGTTAGAGTTGCTAAAGAAGACGTTAGAGTTGCTAAAGAAGACGTTAGAGTTGCTAAAGAAGACGTTAGAGTTGCTAAATAAGACGTTAGAGTTTCTAAAGAAGACGTTAGGTTTGCTAAAGAAGACGTTAGGTTTGCTAAAGAAGATGTTAGAGTTGCTACAGAAGACGGTAGAGTTGCTAAAGAAGACGTTAGAGTTGCTAAAGAAGACGTTAGAGTTGCTAAAGAAGACGTTAGAGTTGCTAAAGAAGACGTTAGGTTTGCTAAAGAAGACGCTAGAGTTGCTAAAGAAGACGTTAGAGTTGCTAAAGAAGACGTTAGGGTTGCTAAAGAAGACGGTAGAGTTGCTAAAGAAGACGTTAGAGTTGCTAAAGAAGACGTTAGAGTTGCTAAAGAAGACGTTAGAGTTGCTAAAGAAGAGCGTTTAAGAAGACGTTGCTAAAGAAGACTTTAGGTTTGCTAAAGAAGACGTTAGAGTTGCTTAAGAAGACGCGGGACATTGAAGGACAACAGTTTCACCTCCTCATGTCGACGGTGGTGACGTCAAAAGTGACGCCTTTGAGCCACAGAACCATGAAGAGACGCTGAGAGAACGGACAGTTACCGATACTCTGACCATCACTGCCGGCCTGGAAGAGACGAGAGGAGTTTAGTGAAGGAGTGGAGGAGTGGAGGAGTAGAGGAGTGGAGGAGTAAAGAAGACGTTAGGTTTCTAAAGAAGTTGCTAGACGTTAGGTTCTAAAGTTGCTAAAGAGCGTTCAAGCGGGCTGGGTCGGCTCCGAGACTCTGAGGGTGGAGAGCCCACCCGGAAGGGACGAGGAGGAGTTCGAGGCGTAGAGGAGTGGAGGAGCGCCTTAGAGGAGTGGAGAGTAAGGAGAGGAGTCAAGAAGGAGGAGTAGAGTCGGAGGAGTAGAGGAGTGGAGGAGTGGAGGAGTGGAGGAGTGGAGGAGGAGGAGTGGAGAGGAGGAGGGAGGAGTGGAGGAGGGAGGAGTGGAGGAGTGGAGGAGTGGAGGAGTGGAGGAGTGGAGGAGTGGAGGAGTGGAGGAGTGGAGGGAGGAGGAGTGGAGGAGGGGAGTGGAGGAGGGAGGAGTGGAGGGAGTGGAGGAGTGGAGGAGTGGAGGAGAGTGGAGGAGTGGAGGAGTAGAGGAGTAGAGGAGTGGAGGAGTAGAGGAGTGGAGGAGTGGAGGAGTGGAGGAGTAGAGGAGTGGAGGAGTGGAGGAGTAGAGGAGTGGAGGAGGGAGGAGGGAGTGGAGGAGTGGAGGAGGAGTGGGAGTGGAGGAGTGGAGGAGTGGAGGAGTGGAGGAGTGGAGGAGTGGAGGAGGGAGGAGTGGAGGAGGAAGGAGTGGAGGAGTGGAGGAGTGGAGGGAGGGAGGAGTGGAGGAGTGGAGGAGGGAGGAGTGGAGAGAGAGTGGAGGAGTGGAGGAGTAGAGTAGGAGTGAGGGAGTGAGAGGGAGGACCCCACCGGGAGCAGAGGGGAGTGAGGGAGTGAGGAGGAGAGAGGAGTGGAGGAGTGAAGGAGTAGAGGAGTGGAGGAGTGGAGGAGTAGAGGAGTAGAGGAGTAGAGGAGTGGAGGAGTAGAGGAGTAGAGGAGTGAAGGAGTGGAGGAGTGAAGGAGTAGAGGAGTAGAGGAGTAGAGGAGTGGAGGAGTAGAGGAGTAGAGGAGTGAAGGAGTGGAGGAGTGGAGGAGTAGAGGAGTAGAGGAGTAGAGGAGTGAAGGAGTGGAGGAGTGAAGGAGTAAAAGAGTGGAGGAGTGAAGGAGAAAAGGAGTAAAGGAGTAAAGGAGTGAAAGTAGATCTTGTTTAGATAACACTCTGTGTTATCTAAACAAGAGGAAACCCTTCAGTCAACAAAGATTATCACGACATGATCTGTGAAGATCTGAACAGGTTTTAAAGCATCTTTGAAGACAAACATAAACACAAGCACTTTAGCGACACATACCTCTGCCAATGACCCAATTCAAAAAATGCATAAAGTCAATTAAATAATGAACGTTCATGATTCAAGAACCGAAAGTTTGGGATTTGAACCAATAGAGGTTCATTCAGTCATTGGAGGGGCCAGAGTCTGTCCCAGCTCCTCAGGGTGAGAAGCCTGGGACCCTAAAGGTCTCCAGCCCTTCTCAGGACACACAGTTCTATTTTGACTCTTTCTTTTGGCCCTGATGTTGCAAAACAAACCTACAAACTCTGAAACTACATTTATGTACATTTGTTTCATGACTTTTTCAATTGGTTTCAGAAAATGTATATTTACTTTCACTGTTTTTTCATTTGTTTTGTATTTGTTTGAGGAAACTATCATTTTGTTTCAGAGTTTGTACATTTGTTTTTCTTTTCTTTTTCCCCAAAATGTGTACATTTGTTTCAGGAAACTGTTATTTAGTTTTAGCGTTTTATATTCGTTTGGAATTAGTTTTCCTCCAAAAAAAATAGTTTCTCTCAGAGTTTGTACATTTGTTTTTTTCTCCAAAATGTGTACATTTGTTTCAGGAAACTGTTATTTTTTCAGTTTGTAAATCTGTTTCAGGAAATATTACATTTTGTTTCAGAGTTGGTACATTTGTTTCGAACTTCCGGGCCACCGTAGTAAACAGGAAAGCCATTTGTTTGAATTAAGAAAACAAAAACTACGAATCAACTTCCGCTTTTCACCTCCATGACCGTCGCTCGTCAGAAGAAAACGATATAAATCTAATAAACACAGGGTCGCGTGTGCGCTGACGTCACAGACGTCACACGTCAACGTGGATTTAATCCGATTATGTGGAGAAGCGCTGAGTCCGCAGGAACCTCTGAGATGTTTGTTCACGAGCAGATAACGAGGATGGAGGGAGCGGTGGGAGGAGAAGAAACTGTCGGTTCTTCTCTTACCTTCACGAACAGTTCCACTTTAGGAAGTCCTGCCTCGCTCATGGTCCTGTGGATCACAAACCCGTTCATCTGCGTCAACATCGCGACGTGCGACGCGTGTTTATAGATTCATTCATGATTCAAGTCAACGCGTCGGATTGAAGTCGGAGATCGAGAGGTTTTACCTGAGAAAAGTTCGCTGGTTGTCGCTGACGTTGTTTCCACCGTCGACTCTCCTCCCAGTTCTGCTGTCAAGAGCTTCTCTCGCCCATTTCCTGTCGCTGCTCGACGACACTTTAGATCCACTTGATACAGATCATGAAGATAATCCTGCTTCATAAAGATCATGAAGATAATCCTGCTTCATAAAGATCATGAAGATAATCCTGCTTCATAAAGATCATGAAGATAATCCTGCTTCATAAAGTGATATGAAGATAATCCTGCTTCATAAAGTGATATGAAGATAATCCTGCTTCATAAAGTGATATGAAGATAATCCTGCTTCATAAAGATCATGAAGATAATCCTGCTTCATAAAGATCATGAAGATAATCCTGCTTCATAAAGATCATGAAGATAATCCTGCTTCATAAAGATCATGAAGATAATCCTGCTTCATAAAGGGATATGAAGATAATCCTGCTTCATAAAGATCATGAAGATAATCCTGCTTCATAAAGTGATATGAAGATAATCCTGCTTCATAAAGATCATGAAGATAATCCTGCTTCATAAAGATCATGAAGATAATCCTGCTTCATAAAGTGATATGAAGATAATCCTGCTTCATAAAGTGATATCCCATGAAGATAATCCTGCTTCATAAAGATCATAGATAAATGAAGATAATCCTGCTTCATAAAGATCATGAAGATAATCCTGCTTCATAAAGTGATATGAAGATAATCCTGCTTCATAAAGTGATATGAAGATAATCCTGCTTCATACAGATAATCCTGCTTCATAAAGATCATGAAGATAATCCTGCTTCATAAAGATCATGAAGATAATCCTGCTTCATAAAGATCATGAAGATAATCCTGCTTCATAAAGATCATATGAAGATAATCCTGCTTCATAAAGATCATGAAGATAATCCTGCTTCATAAAGATCATGAAGATAATCCTGCTTCATAAAGGGATATGAAGATAATCCTGCTTCATAAAGATCATGAAGATAATCCTGCTTCATAAAGATCATGAAGATAATCCTGCTTCATAAAGTGATAATCTGCTTCATAAAAAGATTAGAAGATAATCCTGCTTCATCAAGTGATATGAAGATAATCTTGCTTCATACAGATAATCCTGCTTCATAAAGATCATGAAGATAATCCTGCTTCATAAAGATCATGAAGATAATCCTGCTTCATAAAGTGATATGAAGATAATCCTGCTTCATAAAGATCATGAAGATAATCCTGCTTCATAAAGTGATATGAAGATAATCCTGCTTCATAAAGATCATGAAGATAATCCTGCTTCATAAAGTGATATGAAGATAATCCTGCTTCATAAAGATCATGAAGATAATCCTGCTTCATAAAGATCATGAAGATAATCCTGCTTCATAAAGATCATGAAGATAATCGCTCATAAAGCTTAATAAAGATCATGAAGATAATCCTGCTTCATAAAGATCATTAAGATAATCCTGCTTCATAAAGTGATATGAAGATAATCCTGCTTCATACAGATAATCCTGCTTCATAAAGATCATGAAGATAATCCTGCTTCATAAAGATCATGAAGATAATCCTGCTTCATAAGAGATCATGAAGATAATCCTGCTTCATAAAGGATATGAAGATAATCCTGCTTCATAAAGATCATGAAGATAATCCTGCTTCATAAAGATCATGAAGATAATCCTGCTTCATAAAGATCATGAAGATAATCCTGCTTCATAAAGTGATATGAAGATAATCCTGCTTCATAAAGATCATGAAGATAATCCTGCTTCATAAAGATCATGAAGATAATCCTGCTTCATAAAGATCATGAAGATAATCCTGCTTCATAAAGATCATGAAGATAATCCTGCTTCATAAAGTATAATCCTGCTTCATGAAGATAATCCTGCTCAAAAGATAATCCTGCTTCATAAAGATCATGAAGATAATCCTGCTTCATAAAGTGATATGAAGATAATCCTGCTTCATAAAGATCATGAAGATAATCCTGCTTCATAAAGATCATGAAGATAATCCTGCTTCATAAAGATCATGAAGATAATCCTGCTTCATAAAGGGATATGAAGATAATCCTGCTTCATAAAGATCATGAAGATAATCCTGCTTCATAAAGATCATGAAGATAATCCTGCTTCATAAAGTGATATGAAGATAATCCTGATATCATAAAGATCATATGAAGATAATCCTGCTTCATAAAGTGATATGAAGATAATCCTGCTTCATAAAGTGATATGAAGATAATCCTGCTTCATAAAGTGATATGAAGATAATCCTGCTTCATAAAGATCATGAAGATAATCCTGCTTCATAAAGATCATGAAGATAATCCTGCTTCATAAAGATCATCAAGATATTAAAATCATGAAGATAATCCTGCTTTATAAAGATCATGAAGATAATAAGATCATGAAGATAATAAGATCACGAAGATAATAAAATCATGAAGATAATCCTGCTTTATAAAGATCATGAAGATAATAAGATCATGAAGATAATAAAATCACGAAGATAATAAAATCATGAAGATAATCCTGCTTTATAAAGATCATGAAAATAATCCTGCTTCATAAAAATCATCAAGATAATCCTGCTTCATAAAGATCATGAAGATAATAAGATAATGAAGATAATAAGATCATGAAGATAATAAGATCACAAAGATAATAAAATCATGAAGATAATCCTGCTTTATAAAGATCACGAAGATAATAAAATCATGAAGATAATCCTGCTTTATAAAGATCATGAAGATAATCCTGCTTCATAAAGATCATGAAGATAATAAGATCACGAAGATAATAAGATCATGAAGATAATAAGATCACGAAGATCATAAAATCATGAAGATAATCCTGCTTCATAAAGATCATGAAGATAATAAGATCATGAAGATAATAAGATCATGAAGATAATAAGATCATGAAGATAATAAAATCATGAAGATAATCCTGCTTTATAAAGATCATGAAGATAATCCTGCTTCATAAAGATCATGAAGATAATAAGATCATGAAGATAATAAGATCATGAAGATAATCCTGCTTTATAAAGATCATGAAAGATAATCCTGACTTTATAAAGATCATGAAGATAATAAGATCATGAAGATAATAAGATCACAAAGATAATAAAATCATGAAGATAATCCTGCTTTATAAAGATCACGAAGATAATAAAATCATGAAGATAATCCTGCTTTATAAAGATCATGAAGATAATCCTGCTTCATAAAGATCATAAAGATAATAAGATCATGAAGATAATAAGATCATGAAGATAATAAGATCATGAAGATAATAAGATCACGAAAATAATAAAATCATGAAGATAATCCTGCTTCATAAAGATCATGAAGATAATAAGATCATGAAGATAATAAGATCATGAAGATAATAAAATCATGAAGATAATCCTGCTTCATAAAGATCATGAAGATAATCCTGCTTTATAAAGATCATGAAGATAATCCTGCTTCATAAAGATCATGAAGATAATCCTGCTTCATAAAGTGATATGAAGATAATCTTGCTTCATAAAGATCATGAAGATAATAATGATTCATAAAGATCATGAAGATAATCCTGCTTCATAAAGATCATGAAGATAATCCTGCTTCATAAAGATCATGAAGATAATCCTGCTTCATAAAGATCATGAAGATAATCCTGCTTCATAAAGATCAATGAAAATCCTGATCATGAAGATAATTCTGCTTCATAAAGATCATGAAGATAATCCTGCTTCATAAAGATCATGAAGATAATCCTGCTTCATAAAGATCATGAAGAAAATTCTGCTACATAAGAGATTATTGTTAAACATCAGATTTAAATGTATTTTTATGACGTTACTTCACTTCCTGTTTGAATTTGACTTCGACATTGAGTAACACTAAAGTGTGTATGTGTGTGTGTGTTAAAGTGTGTGTGTGTGTTCAAGTGTGTGTGTGTTCAAGTGTGTATGTGTTAAATTGTGTTGGTGTAGTAAAGTGTGTGTGTGTTAAAGTTTGTGTTAAAGTGTGTATATGTGTTAAAGTGTGTGTGTGTTCAAGTGTGTGTGTGTTCAAGTGTGTTAAAGCGTATATGTGTTAAAGTGTGTGTGTGTGTGTGTTTTAAAGTGTGTGTGTGTTAAAGTGTGTGTGTGTGTTAAAGTGTGTGTGTGTTCAAGTGTGTGTTAAAGCGTATATGTGTTAAAGTGTGTGTGTGTGTGTGTGTGTGTGGGGTGTGTGTGTGTGTGTGTGTGTGTGTGTGTGTGTTGTTGTGTGTGTGTGTGTGTGTGTGTGTGTGTGTGTGTGTGTGTGTGTGTGTGTGTGTGTGTGTGTGTGTGTGTGTGTGTGTGTGTGTGTGTGTGTGTGTGTGTGTGTGTGTGTGTGTGTGTGTGTGTGTGTGTGTGTGTGTGTGTGTGTGTTTAATATTTCCTCTCTTCTTTGAATTAAAATTTCACCAAAACTTCTTCAGACAAACCAAAGTTCAATGTTTGATTTTTACTGTTATTCTTGTTTTTGTAATTTGAGTGTAATGGTTTGAAAAGTGTTGTTGACAATAGATTGATGTTTAGCTGTTGTAATGTCGCGCGGATGCTAATAGTGTTAGCGGCTCTGAGCTAACATCGACTGGTAAAATAAATGTTGAAAACTTTATTAAAAGGTTGTTAGTTTAAATATTAAAAGTAATGACTTCCTTTTTAAACCTTTATATCTCATCTTTGTTTGTTTCTATGTTAGAGCTCAGAAGATGTTAGCAACTGATGCTATTAGCATTATATCTCATCAATGTTTGTTTCTATGTTAGAGCTCAGAAGATGTTAGCAACTGATGCTATTAGCATTATATCTCATCTCTGTTTGTTTCTATGTTAGAGCTCAGAAGATGTTAGCAACTGATGCTATTAGCATTATATCTCATCCCTGTTTATTTCTATGTTAGAGCTCAGAAGATGTTAGCAACCGATGCTATTAGCATTATATCTCATCCCTGTTTGTTTCTATGTTAGAGCTCAGAAGATGTTAGCAACTGATGCTATTAGCATTATATCTCATCCCTGTTTGTTTCTATGTTAAAGCTCAGAAGATGTTAGCAACTAATGCTATTAGCATTATATCTCATCCCTGTTTGTTTCTATGTTAGAGCTCAGAAGATGTTAGCAACTGATGCTATTAGCATTATATCTCATCCCTGTTTGTTTCTATGTTAGAGCTTAGAAGATGTTAGCAACTGATGCTATTAGCATTATATCTCATCCCTGTTTGTTTCTATGTTAGAGCTCAGAAGATGTTAGCAACTGATGCTATTAGCATTATATCTCATCCCTGTTTGTTTCTATGTTAGAGCTTAGAAGATGTTAGCAACTGATGCTATTAGCATTATATCTCATCCCTGTTTGTTTCTATGTTAAAGCTCAGAAGATGTTAGCAACTGATGCTATTAGCATTATATCTCATCCCTGTTTGTTTCTATGTTAGAGGTGGCGCAACATAGTTTTAGATGATTTTTTGTCTCACTTAACTTCACACCACTTAATTGTAAACAAACATGATATTATTTTTGTCTTATTATAAATAAAAAAAATGAAAGATTCATAAGTAAAACACAATCTTTAATATGTCTTACTTACACATACTTTCTCACTGTGTTATGTGCAACCATATGATTTTTCAATGTATTTTGGCGCCCCCTGCTGCCAGTACTAAAAGATAAAGTAAGTCAAAATAGTCACTAGCTCTTCTTCAGGTGCCGGAGTGAACGACTCCCTGTTTATTTTTAGGCAAAACGCAACTTGAGACCAAAAACAAGAAAAACACTTTAGTACCTTCTTCAGACGCTAGAGGGGGCTATTGAGCCATTTGTGTTTGAGCAGAATTTGACATTTGTTTGTGTCAAACTGTCACTAATGTGTCACTGAGCTCACATTGTTTCGACTTGTTTGTGTTTGTTTTGTTTTCTGCGTCAACATCTAGAACACAATTGTTGTTGTGTGGTTTCTAACATCTCGTGTCAATCGGGTTCATGACGATGTCATCCGTAGGAAAACAAGATATTTGGAAGTTCTACACAAAAACCGCATGATCGTCCTCCACTCCTTGTGTAGACAAAAGTGTCAGTTGTTGCTCAGTTGTTACCACTACACAGGGATGGGTGTGTTGACGTAGGAAAGGTAGCTCAGGTGAATGAAAAGAAAAAGTCTCATAACTCTGGTATTTAAAGGGATGGTTGTTGTTCCATGAATCCAGGTCATGAGTGTGTTTCCGTGAGAACGTATTGAAGAAGCATATCCATCCATCCATCCATCCATCCATCCATCCATCCATCCATCCATCCATCCATCCATCCATCCATCCATCCATCCATCCATCCATCCATCCATCCATCCATCCATCCATCCACCCATCCATCCATCCGTCCGTCCGTCCGTCCGTCCGTCCGTCCGTCCGTCCGTCCATCCATCAATCCATCCATCCATCCATCCATCCATCCATCCATCCATCCATCCATCCATCCATCCATCCATCCATCCACCCATCCATCCATCCACCCGTCCGTCCGTCCTTCCTTCCATCCATCCATCCATCCATCCATCCATCCATCCATCCATCCATCCATCCATCCATCCATCCATCCATCCATCCATCCATCCATCCATCCATCCATCCATCCATCTATCCTTCCATCCATCCATCCATACATCCATCCACCCATCCATCCATCCATCCGTCCGTCCGTCCGTCCATCCATCCATCCATCCATCCATCCATCCATCCATCCATCCATCCATCCATCCATCCATCCATCCACCCATCCATCCACCCGTCCGTCCGTCCGTCCGTCCTTCCTTCCATCCATCCATCCATCCATCCATCCATCCATCCATCCATCCATCCATCCATCCATCCATCCATCCATCCATCCATCCATCCATCCATCCATCCATCCATCCATCCATCCATCCATCCATCCATCTATCCTTCCATCCTTCCATCCTTCCATCCATCCATCCATCCATCTATCCTTCCATCCTTTCATCCTTCCATCCATCCATCCATCCATCCATCCATCCATCCATCCATCATCCATCCATCCATCCATCCATCCATCCATCCATCCATCCATCCATCCATCCATCCATCCATCCATCCATCCATCCATCCATCCATCCATCCATCCATCCATCCATCCATCCATCCATCCATCCATCATCCAACTATCCATCAATCCCTCAATCCATCCATCCATCCATCCTCTTCCATCCTTCCATCCATCCATCCATCCATCCATCCATCCATCCATCCATCCATCCATCCATCCATCCATCCATCCATCCATCCATCTATCCTTCCATCCTTCCATCCTTCCATCCATCCATCCATCCATCCATCCATCCATCCATCCATCCATCCATCCATCCATCCATCCATCCATCCATCCATCCATCCATCCATCATCCATCATCCAACTATCCATCAATCCCTCAATCCATCCATCCATCCATCCATCCATCCATCCATCCATCCATCCTTCCATCCATCCATCCATCCATCCATCCATCCATCCATCATCCAACTATCCATCAATCCCTCAATCCATCATCCATCCATCCATCGGTCCGTCCGTCCGTCCATCCATCCATCCATCCGTCCGTCCGTCCGTCCGTCCGTCCATCCATCCATCCATCCATCCATCCATCCATCCATCCATCCATCCATCCATCCATCCATCTATCTCTCTATCTATCTATCTCTCTATCTATCTCTCTATCTATCTATGTACCCTCCCTCACTCTTCTCTCCGTCCATCTGTCTTCCCCCCATCCTTCCTCCCAGCCGGTCACAGCAGGAGTCAACAATGAGTCTGGTTCTGCTCCAGGTTTCTTTAAAAATAAGTTTTTCCTTCGCCAACGCCACGATGCGCTTTATTCATTATTGGTTGATCTGTTTTTACTTTTCTCCATCATAGTCTTACTTTACCTGTAGTGTCTTGAGACAACCTTGTTATGATGAGACACTTGAAATGGAATTGAATGGAATTGAATTGAATTGAATTAATTGAAATTAAATTAAATTAAATTAAATTAAATTAAATTAAATTAAATTAAATTAAATTAAATTAAATTAAATTGAACTGAACTGCATTTAATTATATTGAATTTAACTGAATTGAATTGAATTGAATTGCATTGAATTGAATTGAATTGAACTGAACTGAACTGAATTGAATTGAATTGAATTGAATTGAACTGAATTGAATTGAATTGAACTGAACTGAATTGAATTGAATTGAATTGAATTGAATTGAATTGAATTGAACTGAATTGAATTGAATTGAATTGAATTGAACTGAACTGAATTGAATTGAATCAATTTAAATTAAATTGAACTGAATTGAACTGAACTGAACTGAACTGAATTGAACTGAACTGAACTGAACTGAACTGAACTGAACTGAACTGAATTGAACTGAACTGAACTGAACTGAATTGAACTGAACTGAACTGAATTGAATTGAATAGTAAGTCCTTATTGACTTATTTTTTTCGATACTCTTGTGAATTATCTTCATATGACTCTCTTGTGATTTAACTTTTAAACTAAAGTTGAATTGAATAAATCAACTGAAGTGTTTGAACATTTGCTCGCCTGCACAACACTGTTGAAAGAAGCAGAGAACAGACAGGCTTTCCATTCATCAGAGTTTTTATTACTAAAGAACATTATGAAAGAACATTACTAAAGAACATTATTAAAGAACATTATTAAAGAACATTATTAAAGAACATTATTAAAGAACATTACTAAAGAACATTACTAAAGAACATTACTAAAGAAAATTACTAAAGAACATTACTAAAGAACATTACTAAAGAACATTACTAAAGAACATTACTAAAGAACATTACTAAAGAACATTACTAAAGAACATTACTAAAGAACATTACTAAAGAACATTACTAAAGAACATTACTAAAGAACATTACTAAAGAACATTATTAAAGAACATTACTAAAGAACATTAATAAAGAACGTTAAAGAACATTACTAGAACATTAAATTAAGAACATTACTAAAGAACATTAATAAAGAACGTTACTAAAGAACGTTTCCATCTTCAACCTGCAGAAGAAAACAAATAAAAGAGAGATGAAAGGAAGGATTGAAGTCTCTTCGTTCGTCTCGTTCAGATCATCATCAGATACGAATCAACTCTGAAAGTTTCCTGCTCGACTGGTTTGATAATTTCCTAACGTTTGTCTGCAGCCTCGGGTCGGTCCGGTTGGAAACCTGTCGGGCGACATGGCGGCTGATGATCGCAGGTCGACGCCCTCCGAGGTGGAGTCTCAGCGAGTCACATATTTGAAGAATGAATCAGTTTATGGTTCGATGAATGGAAGCTTTTTTTGGTGTGTAATGACAGAAACATCTCAGATCTCAGAACAGGCCGGACAGCACCGCGGCACAGACGCCCGCCATGACGGACAGCTGGGCGCTGGTGGCGCCGTTGCACATGTCGGTCTTACAGCAGGTGAAGCTGCTGCTGTAGGCGAAGCTGAGCAAAGTCCCGCTCAACGTCTTCCCGCACAGGTCCGAGTCCAGGCAGCCCTTGGTCTGCAGTTTGACGGCGTTGGTTTTGTTGAAGCCTGACAGGAAGTGAAAACACAAACAGGTTTATTTTACAATTTTGAAATAAAGAAAAGTTCTAAAAACTAGCTGAAGATATAAAGTTGTCACAGGATTGATTGATTCTTTATATTAATTCACTCACTGTCACACACTTTCTCACTGTGTTATGTGCAACCATATGAATTGTCCATGTATTTTGGCGCCCCCTGCTGCCAGTACTAAAAGTTAAAGTCAAAAATAGTCACTAGCTCTTCTTCAGGTGCCGGAGTGAACGACTCGCTGTTTATTTTTTAGGCAAAAAACCAGCTTGAGACCAAAAAGAAAAGAAAAACAAATGTCACTCACTCGCTTCTCCGCTGAAGCAACTCTCCGTGGCGTTGTTGCAGGTGGTGTCGGACCCGAACAGGCAAGCCCCGAAGATCCCGACCGGACACTGGCGACACGAGAGCGCCTCGGCTGTCGGAGGAACAGACAAAAGGGGGTTTTTTGGGGTATTTTTAAAAAAATGCTTCATCTTGTTTATACGAGGATCTAACACGTCCAACCTATAATATATTTCTTGACTTTATTTTAGTAAGTAAGTAAGTAAGTAAGTAAGTAATATTTATTTATATAGCGCTTTTCGAGACCAGGGTCACAAAGCGCTTTAACAATCAAAACAATACTCAAAACAGTACATACTTCAAAGATCAAGACAACACCGAGAACAACACATTTTCAGCCTCTTTCTGTCCTCCTTCATTTTCTGTCCATCATAGTTCCTCCTCTTCTTCCTCCACCTTCCCAGAATCCCAAGAAACTTTCTCTCCAAACTGCTGAAGAACTGATGACCTTCTCTCTCTCCTTCTCGATCGCTCCTGCCTTCTCTCGACCTTTGACTCTCGTGACAACATGGACTTCATCCTTCTACGTCTCCATCCCTCCGTCCATCCCTCCATCTCTGTGGCTTCCGTCCCTGACTCTCTCGGGAAAACATCCGCGAGTTTGGCTTCCTCGTGAAAAGAAAGACGTCGTCTTCAAACGATCGTGAAGGAAAGTGGCGAGAGGATTAGACAACGGAGAGAGTGAGAAGAAGAAGAAGAAGAAGAAGACGGGGATGTACAGACGAGGGCCCGGACGGATCAGAGGTGTCGTGACGTCTGACTGAGCTCGATTCCTTTCAGTTAAACCTCCACAAACCCCTTCAAAGGCCTCTTAATCCTCCGTCAACACCGTCCGACGCACCCTTTGCACTCGAAGCCTTCAATGGTTTTCGCTCCTCAATGCTCTCAGAGAAACACTCACCTGCCGCCACCACGGCCACCAGGACCAAAGCCACTTTGAAGAAACGATCCATCTTTGGCAGGAGGAGAAGTTGAAGTGCTGCTGGTCGTCTCGCTCTGGGCTCAGCACTGACCTGGCAGGGGTTTTGAGCGACACCTCATGGCTGCTCAAGAATGAGGATGGACCGGTTGGTCTGGTCAGCAGGCAGCGTAACGAGGGGGAAACCATTAGTTGCTCAACGATCTGTGACACACAGGTTTTTAATGAAGGTGTTTGACAAGAGTTGCCGCCTGCGGTTCCAGGTGTGGTGTCTTCAGAACCGGAGTGTTTGGGTTCATCAACCATTAAGATGCATCTTCTCTTCGTCCCTTTAAAGCCGTTGTTCACTCTTTTTCTGCTAATGTTGGGATTATTGTTTTATCACAGAGTAAGAGACAAAGATGTTTGTTCATTTTAATGTAGCGACCGGAGCCAAAGAGACGCTTCAAATCATCCAAACACCTTCAACTGTAGCTTCTGGACTGAAGCTCCACAGGAGAAGAATTCTTAACTAAACACCTCCGTACAGACGGTATGGAGATGTTTAGTTAATGTTGTACTGGTATCTATAAAGAATGAATGCTACGTGTCCTGGGTCTACCCCTAGGTCTCGCCCCAGATAGACCCTGAGGGAGGGCGACGCCTCCAGGAGGTATTCTGGAGGCGTGACTCTGCTCGAGTAAGTAAGTCATTTGTATTTATAAAGTGCTTTTCCAGACCAGGGTCACAAAGAACTTAAACAATCAAAACAATATTCAATAAAGTATATACTTTAAAGATCAAGATAAAACTGAGACAAACAAAAGAGTCTCAGAGAATCAAGGAAAAGCTCAAATCAAAGTGTCTTGAGATGTTTCTTGAAGGAGTCAGTAGATCATCAAACACAGATGTTTCTTGAAGGAGTCAGTAGATCATCAAACACACATGATTTCTTGAAGGAGTCAGTAGATCATCAAACAAATGTTTTTGAAGGAGTCAGTAGATCATCAAACACAGATGTTTCTTGAAGGAGTCAGTAGATCATCAAACACACATGTTTCTTGAAGGAGTCAGTAGATCATCAAACACACATGTTTCTTGAAGGAGTCAGTAGATCATCAAACACACATGTTTCTTGAAGGAGTCAGTAGATCATCAAACACACATGTTTCTTGAAGGAGTCAGTAGATGATCAAACACACATGTTTCTTGAAGGAGTCAGTAGATCATCAAACACAGATGTTTCTTAAAGGAGTCAGTAGATCATCAAACACAGATGTTTCTTGAAGGAGAGTTTTCAGTAGATCATCAAACACAGATGTTTCTTAAAGGAGTCAGTAGATCATCAAACACACATGTTTCTTGAAGGAGTCAGTAGATCATCAAACACAGATGTTTCTTGAAGGAGTCAGTAGATCATCAAACACAGATGTTTGTTGAAGGAGTCAGTAGATCATCAAACACAGATGTTTCTTGAAGGAGTCAGTAGATCATCAAACACAGATGTTTCTTGAAGGAGTCAGTAGATCATCAAACACAGATGTTTCTTGAAGGAGTCAGTAGATCATCAAACACAGATGTTCCTTGAAGGAGTCAGTAGATCATCAAACACAGATGTTTCTTAAAGGAGTCAGTAGATCATCAAACACACATGTTTCTTGAAGGAGTCAGTAGATCATCAAACACACATGTTTCTTGAAGGAGTCAGTAGATCATCAAACACAGATGTTTCTTGAAGGAGTCAGTAGATCATCAAACACAGATGTTTGTTGAAGGAGTCAGTAGATCATCAAACACAGATGTTTCTTGAAGGAGTCAGTAGATCATCAAACACAGATGTTTCTTGAAGGAGTCAGTAGATCATCAAACACAGATGTTTCTTGAAGGAGTCAGTAGATCATCAAACACAGATGTTTCTTGAAGGAGTCAGTAGATCATCAAACACAGATGTTTCTTGAAGGAGTCAGTAGATCATCAAACACACATGTTTCTTGAAGGAGTCAGTAGATCATCAAACACAGATGTTTCTTGAAGGAGTCAGTAGATCATCAAACACAGATGTTTCTTGAAGGAGTCAGTAGATCATCAAACACAGATGTTTCTTGAAGGAGTCAGTAGATCATCAAACACAGATGTTTCTTGAAGGAGTCAGTAGATCATCAAACACAGAGATGGTTCCAAAGCTTAGGAGCAACAGTCGGAAGGATTTCTCTCCTCTGGTCCGGAAGTTCAGGAACCATCAGTAGATCCTGATCCACAGACCTCAGAGCCCGAGCTGGGTTGTAAGGCTGGATCAGATCATGAAGGTCTGACCATGAATAGATCTGAAAGTAAGAACCAGAATTTTAAAATGATCCTGAAAGAAACTAGTGAAGAGTTTGAAGGAGAAATGTGAGTTCTTCTACAATAGTTTAAATGACACAAAAACATTATAAGATCATGTTGTGACAACATTTAAGTTCATCGATTTTTCTCTCTTGAAACAGTTTGTGTCA
Source organism: Callionymus lyra (assembly GCA_016630915.1). Taxonomy (NCBI): domain Eukaryota; kingdom Metazoa; phylum Chordata; class Actinopteri; order Syngnathiformes; family Callionymidae; genus Callionymus; species Callionymus lyra. The sequence goes on along the minus strand of JACEEU010000729.1, from coordinate 70,204 downwards.
GTTTTGTTCAGTGTTGAACTCGAGACGTTTGTCAAACACCAGGTTCCTCAGTTTGACTGACATAAGTCACTCAAGTACTGACTCGACCCTGAACTTTATCATCAACAATCACCAGAGTTTGACTTTTGTCCACATTTAGCTTCAAAGTGTTTTCACTCATCGTTTGATTTCTAGGGCTGAACATAAAGTAGAACCTCTGAGACGTCATGACTTTCATCTTCAAACATCTGCTGTTTTGATTGACACACGTCTGATCCAATCAAATCTCTTAGTGTTTCCGCTCAGTGGGCGGAGCTTATGACAAAGAAAGCGTCTCATTGGTTGATGTTGTAACTTGTGGTCCAATCAGCTGCAGCTTCACTTACATGTTTGTGTGAGTGTGTAGAGTCGATACAGTTGTTGTTATAGTAACACAAATATCAAACATGTTAGAGTCATGTGACTGATGACATCATCACTCTCTGGACATGTATACATCAATCATCTTCTGGTGTTTATTAATCATTTCTTCACTGAAAATGTTTTTTGTCAATTAATAAAGAGTGATAATGTTTTTAAAAAGATTGTATCATTTATTTATATTTATTATGTTTCCATTTATTTACTTTAACCAACAATTCATTCATGTAATTGTGTTAATAATGTATCTATACATATCTATATCATCATAATCTGTCAATAACTACACTTTTGTTTTAGATATAATCATAGAACGAAACTCTTAAAAGGTTATTATTATGATTCACTGTGACCTTGAATACTATCCTGGTCTATTTTATGTCGTCATTAACATATAATGACAATATAATGACTATATTTAACAATCATTTACTTCACGTTTCTACAGTAAAATGACCAGGATAGTATTCAAGGTCACGATGAAGGCATCTGCTCGCACCTGGACAGAGGAAGCCTCTCACTGAGGATCCTGGTCCTGGACTTTTCTAGATCCTTCAACACCATCCAGTCCACTGGCGTGTTCAGGAACCATCAGTAGATAATTCCTCATGTTTGGAAGTCTTTTTGGATGAAGATGAAGACGAAGAAACTACATTAAAATGAACAAACATTTTTGTCTCTGACTCTAAAAAGAACAACTAGTAAACATGAGTAGAAAATGAAGTTTGATGGATCACTAACGTTTTATTGATAGTTGATTTGAAGACAAACAGAGAAAGTGAACATTATGGAATGATATTCATTTTTAAAGAGGTTTTCTTTCATGGAGGAAATGAGTCCAAATGACTCTTAGAGTCGTTAAGGTCGTCGACCCCTGAACTACATTAAAGGTTGAATCCATGTTTTTTAAATGAATAATAATATAAAACACTTTTTTAGAACATTTATTTTTGTATTATAAGAATTAGAATGTGAAATTCTATGTGAAAGAACAAGTTAATCATATATTATTATTATAGTATAAAGTATTTAAGATAGAAAATAATCAGTTACTTCAAATATAATATTCAATGCTTAAGAAAATATAACATTTCAAACATTTTTAAATGTCAATATTCTAAAGGCCCAACTCAGCGACGTCCATTTTGATCGATGGGCGCTGCAGCGCAGTACCAGACGATGATGATTGAATAATTAAATACCTCTGAGGAAAGTACAAAGATGAAGCTTTTTTCCTTTTTTGATAGTTTTATTGTTAAGTAAGAAGGATAAATAAAGTAAAAAAAACACACCACTGAAGGTTTACGAACTCCAGGCTCCGAGGAACTTGATTCATGGTTCGACTCCGGTGATGTGGACGTTACAGTTTGTGGTACATTTGTGAGAGAAGAGGCGCAGTACCAGTACCAGTACCAGTACCAGTACCAGTACCAGTACCAGTACCAGTACCAGTACCAGTACCAGTACCAGTGCCTCCACAAAAGTGTAGAAGAAGCTTCGGCTCTAATGCAGAAAAAAGAACCCAGTTGCTAAAGCTAACATCGGGGTTAAGAGCTGGCCCACAGGGACACCAGCAGGAAGGCGGCGAGGGCGGCGCTCAGCCCGGCCGAGGGGGCGCCGCTGGTGACGGTGTTGCACTTGTCGGTGCTGCAGCAGGTGGAGACCGTGCTGGTGGACACCACGCCCAGGAGGACGCCGTTGACGGTGGAGTTGCAGGACTTTGACTCCAGGCAGCCGTAGGAATAGAAGCCGCCGGTGAGGTTAGAGATGGTGTAGGCTGGAGGACGAGGAGAGTGCGGTGAGAAAGGTGCTCGGAAGGAGTCAACTCGTGGAGCAGGGTTTCAGAAGGAAATAACGTTCGAACGTTAACTCGTGTTAATAACTTGATAAACTTTTATGTTCTTCGCACGTTTTAATATCTTCAAGTGTGTAAATCTGACTCAAACCTAACATTATCAACTGAATATTCAGCTTTTTTTAGTTTTTAGTGATACATTTGCAACAACAAACTTCAAAAACAACAAAATAATCTTACAAAGAAAAATGTAAATATGTAATAAATATAATGGAAAATATGAGTAAAAGTTCAAAGCCGTAATAATAAATACCAACATGTGGAGCAGGTTTCGAAGGAATTAACGTTCATTTTTATTTCCGATCACATCGACCGTCGGTTCTCTTGAACATTAACTGGTGTTAATATCAACCTTTATCTTGTTCTTCACATGTTTTAATATCTTCAAATGGTAAATCTGACTAAAAACCTAACATTATCAACTGAATATTCGGCTTTTTTAAGTTGATAATAACTATTGATACATTTGCATTTTTAACAAACTTCAAAAACAACAAAGAAAAAATGTAAATATGTAATAAATATAGTGTAAAATATGACCAAAAGTTCACAGCCGTAATAATAAATACACATGTGGAGCAGAGACTCACAATATTTTTGGCTGCCGCACTGCGACGTGTTGGTGGCGCAGGTGGGAGTCGACGCCCCGACGCACTTTCCCGCCAGAGTGAACATACACTTGTTACACACCAGAGACTCGGCTGCGAACAAACAAACAAATGTTAATCAACAAAAGTTATCCTCGGCAGAGAAAGATTCCAACGTCATCAAAACTCTTCTCACCCATCATGCAGGAGGCGATGCAGACGGCGACGGCGATAAGGATCCGATTCATCTTGAGGTGGTTTTTTCCGAAGTTCTCTTCAAAAGTCCGTTCAAGAGTCCTGGTCAGAAGGTTCCAAGCTAAACTGAAAACCTCTGGTTCAATGCCAGACTTTTTATAGCCGCAGGAGCAGGTGGAGGGCGGGACGAACTCACCTGTCGGGACGACTCACCTGTCAGGACGACTCACCTGTCGCGCTCCAGACAAACCTTCTGGTCCGAGAAATGAAAGCGTGACCTGGAAAGGTTCCAAAAGCACGACCTACTTTCTTCAAGACGTCATCACGATTCTTGATTAATTAATGAGTTTCATCTTTTAACTCTTTTATTTCTCACTTTACTTTCATCCTCAACTTTCTTTTCATCGTCCTCGTCTTGACTCTTAACTCGTTGATGTTTGTCGTGTGTTTTCAACTGCAACGTGTTTTTCTTTTCGTTCATATTTCAAAATAAAGGTTCATTTCTGAAGCAAACGATTCAAATCTAAACCTGTTTTTTAAAAAAAACCAAACTTTTTCTCATTAATTGTGATGAAACCTGTAGAAAAATTCCAAAGCGGGAATTTCCTGCTCGGTTCAGTGATTCATTTGTTCCGAGAGAAAATGTTTTGAGTGAAACTGTTACCGGTCGGACCTGCTGCCTTCACTGAGCAAACAATGAGGATTCTTTCCATTCCACGGCTCGTCGTCACCGGAGGATCAACGAGGAACTGATGGACGAGTTCAGACCGGAACCTCGAGTTCAGACCGGAACCTCGGGTTCGGACCGGAACCTGGAGTTCGGACCGGAACCTCGGGTTCAGACCAGAAACCTCGGGTTCAGATCAGAAACCTCGAGTTCAGACCGGAACCTCGGGTTCGGACCGGAACCTCGGGTTCAGACCAGAAACCTCGGGTTCAGATCAGAAACCTCGAGTTCAGACCGGAACCTCGGGTTCGGACCGGAACCTCGAGTTCGGACCGGAACCTCGGGTTCAGACCAGAACCTCGGGTTCAGATCAGAAACCTCGGGTTCGGACCGGAACCTGGAGTTCGGACCGGAACCTCGGGTTCAGACCAGAACCTCGGGTTCAGACCAGAACCTGGAGTTCGCTGTCCTTTCAGCCCAAGAACCGTCCAGCGGTGGCAGGACGGTGTCAGGAAAACAAACCTCAGCTTCTCTGACACAAACACCTGTCGCTGATTCATCAGGTGTGACATCTTTACGCTGCAGTGACTCAGACAGTTTCCACGGCGATAACGTGACGGATGTCAGTGTCGAAGACAACGTTACATAAACATAAACGCAGATTATTATCCGCGTCAAATACAGGATGAAACTTCCTGTTACATTTAGCTAATATTTTCTTCTGCTGGTGACTTTGGCAGTTGAAGAACACAAGGGATACCTCAAACCCATTTGTTTTCAGGGTCTCTGGGTCACTGTGAGCCTGAGCTAGCACAAGGGATACCTCAAACCCATTTGTTTTCAGGGTCTCTGGGTCACTGTGAGCCTGAGATAGCACAAGGGATACCTCAAACCCATTTGTTTTCAGGTCCTCTTGGTCACCGTGAATAACCTGAGATAACACAAGGGATACCTCAAACCCATTTGTTTTCAGGGTCTCTGGGTCACCGTGAATAACCTGAGATAACACAAGGGATACCTCAAACCCATTTGTTTTCAGGGTCTCCGGGTCACCGTGTCCATGAGATAACACAAGAGATACCTCAAACATATTTCCTTTTTTAGGGTCTGAGAGTCATGTGACCACCCAACTTTACGCCAACACAAGATAAAAAAAATAAAAAAACACAAACCGACTCAATCTTGACCTCGTTTGTAAACTACTGTTCATGTGGTATCTGGCAACGACGCAACAGATTCTCATCCCGCTGCTTAAAGGGCCAGTTACAGTCGTACGTACAGCTCCGGCACAAACGGTGTCAAGACTAGGATGAAATATGACGTCATTTCCCGACAGAAGTGTCACGACCTTCTAAGACGACACCTTCGGTCCTGAACGTGGCCCCCGGGGGCCTCATGTCCATCAAGTAATGATTCAAGCACCAAAACATTCAGGGTTGAAACGTTTATTTTTTAAATATAAAACAAACTGCAGAAAATTTCAATCGACGTTTTTCTTCGACACGAGCTCGGATTCTTTTTAACCTTTATTTTCATCGCAAACCCTTTTCCCCACGACATCTTTCGTCAACAAAACGAAAACCTCAAATTCAAACGAGTAGAAACGTAATAATCATGTTAGTGAAGTGGTGATGATTGGAAGCTCAAAGCATGCTGGGACATTAGCGCCAGAGGTGTCGCGTTACTCTTGCGTGTTTCGCTCAGATTTGATTCAGATTCCCGCAAATATCCCAGTGTTTCCCCACATGGTGAAGGTTTGTTGTTCAAGTGTTGAAGACAGGAAATCACACACTAGAAAACCTTCGGATCCTCCTCAGACCAGGATCTTGGTGACCAGCAGCGTGGCGAGGGTGGCGAGCGCCAGCGGCAGCGCGGAGGCTCCGGGGAGTCCGGGCGCCGCGTTGCAGAGCTCGGTGTCGCAGCAGGTCTTGGTCATGGTGTACAAGCTGTTGTTGGAGCTGGTCGGGAAGTTGACTTCCGCGGTCTTGTTGCACTCGGACGTCTTCAGACACCCCTTCATGGACACTGCCATCACGGACCCTGAAGGAAAACCAGCGACGACGTCATGAGACTCTACTCGCCGACATCAGCGTCACGACACCAGGCACAAAGAAGTTCGTAGATCTTCTACTAAAGATGTCCAGGGGCCTCGTGGACTAAGAAGTTCGTTAGATCTTCTACTAAAGATGTCCAGGGGCCTCGTGGACTAAGAAGTTCGTTAGATCTTCTACTAAAGATGTCCAGGGGCCTCGTGGACTAAGAAGTTCGTTAGATCTTCTACTAAAGATGTCCAGGGGCCTCGTGGACTAAGAAGTTCGTTAGATCTTCTACTAAAGATGTCCAGGGGCCTCGTGTACTAAGAAGTTCGTTAGATCTTCTACTAAAGATGTCCAGGGGCCTCGTGGACTAAGAAGTTCGTTAGATCTTCTACTAAAGATGTCCAGGGGGCCTCGTGGGACTAAGAAGTTCGTTAGATCTTCTACTAAAGATGTCCAGGGGCCTCGTGTACTAAGAAGTTCGTTAGATCTTCTACTAAAGATGTCCAGGGGCCTCGTGGACTAAGAAGTTCGTTAGATCTTCTACTAAAGAGTCCAGGGGCCTCGTGGACTAAGAGTTCGTTAGATCTTCTACTAAAGATGTCCAGGGGCCTCGTGGACTAAGAAGTTCGTTAGATCTTCTACTAAAGATGTCCAGGGGCCTCGTGGACTAAGAAGTTTGTTAGATCTTCTACTAAAGATGTCCAGGGGCCTCGTGGACTAAGAAGTTCGTAGATCTTCTACTAAAGATGTCCAGGGGCCTCGTGGACTAAGAAGTTCGTTAGATCTTCTACTAAAGATGTCCAGGGGCCTCGTGTACTAAGAAGTTCGTTAGATCTTCTACTAAAGATGTCCAGGGGCCTCGTGGACTAAGGGGCGACATAGCTCAGAGGGGCGACATAGCTCAGATGGTAGAGTGGTTGCCTGCAGTCCAAAAGGTTGCAGGTTCAATCCCAGCTCCAGACAAGCTTGTGTCGTTGTGTCCCTGAGCAAGACACTTCACCCTGATTGCTCCTGATGGTGAACTTGGCGCAAGTGTGCAGCCTACAGCCTACTCCCATCAGTATGTGTGAATGGTTGAATTTCCCCTCGCGGGACTAATAAGGGATTCTAAAAAAAAAAAGTTCGTTAGATCTTCTACTAAATATGTCCAGGGGCCTCGTGGACTAAGAAGTTCGTTAGATCTTCTACTAAAGATGTCCAGGGGCCTCGTATACTAAGAAGTTCGTAGATCTTCTACTAAAGATGTCCAGGGGCCTCGTGTACTAAGAAGTTTGTAGATCTTCTACTAAATATGTCCAGGGGCCTCGTATACTAAGAAGTTCGTAGATCTTCTACTAAATATGTCAAGGGGCCTCGTGTACTAAGAAGTTCGTAGATCTTCTACTAAATATGTCCAGGGGCCTCGTTTACTAAGAAGTTCGTAGATCTTCTACTTAATATGTCCAGGGGCCTCGTGTACTAAGAAGTTCGTTAGATCTTCTACTAAAGATGTCCAGGGGCCTCGTGTACTAAGAAGTTCGTTAGATCTTCTACTAAAGATGTCCAGGGGCCTCGTGTACTAAGAAGTTCGTTAGATCTTCTACTAAAGATGTCCAGGGGCCTCGTGGACTAAGAAGTTCGTTAGATCTTCTACTAAAGATGTCCAGGGGCCTCGTGTACTAAGAAGTTCGTTAGATCTTTACTAAATATGTCAGGGGCCTCGTGTACTAAGAAGTTCGTTAGATCTTCTACTAAATATGTCAGGGGCCTCGTGGACTAAGAAGTTCGTTAGATTTCTACTAAATAGTAGGGGCCTGTGGATAAGAAGTTGTTAGATCTTCTACTAAATAGTCAGGGGCCTCGTGGATAAGAAGTTCGTTAGATCTTCTACTAAAGAGTAGGGGCCTCGTGTATAAGAAGTTCGTTAGATCTTCTACTAAAGATCAGGGGGCCTCGTGGACTAAGAAGTTTTAGATTTCTACTAAAAGTAGGGGCCTCGTGGACTAAGAATTCGTTAGATTTCTACTAATAGTCCAGGGGCCTGTGGACTAAGAAGTTCGTAGATCTTCTACTAAAGATGTCCAGGGGCCTCGTGTACTAAGAAGTTTGTAGATCTTCTACTAAATATGTCCAGGGGCCTCGTGGACTAAGAAGTTCGTTAGATCTTCTACTAAATATGTCCAGGGGCCTCGTGTACTAAGAAGTTCGTAGATCTTCTACTAAATATGTCCAGGGGCCTCGTTTACTAAGAAGTTCGTAGATCTTCTACTAAATATGTCCAGGGGCCTCGTTTACTAAGAAGTTCGTAGATCTTCTACTAAATATGTCCAGGGGCCTCGTGTACTAAGAAGTTCGTAGATCTTCTACTAAATATGTGCGTAAGATGAATCCAGAAGAAGACGCAGCACAAAAGTATTCACATGAATGTACCTTCAGTACACGAGGCTCCTGGAAATCCAAACTCTGGCTCGGATCCAAACTGCGACAAACCTTTTTACTGGTTGTGACGTTTCTGTGGTATTTTTTAGGTACTTCCTCAAAGTTTTATGAGTTCTCGTCACATAAAAACTTTTAAATCTGGTCCAGTTTTTGTCAACAAAGTCTGAGAGTTTCGGTCTTACTGACTATAGTCGTCTAAATATAATTATTATAATTCTAGTTACGTCTTAATTATCACGATAAACATCAGATACTTTAGCGAAGTTTTCATCGTGTAAACAACGTATTGACGATGATAAAATCATTCAAGTTCATCTTTAACTTTATTACGTTTTGCTTTGACGGACGGATTCAAATACAAATACCTGCACGAAGACGTACTGAGACACGGGTACGTACAACTGCGTACGCAAAGTGAATAAGTAGTTAAAAGAAAAACTAATAAACAGAAGACACACAGTTTGTGTACTGCATGTTTGTGTACTGCATGTTTGTGTACTACATGTTTGTGTACTACATGTTTTTGTACTACAAGTGTGAAAATGTGTACAGTGTAAAAAAGTTAGATCTAAATAAATAGTTGAGATAAGTAATTGTAACCATAAGTATTTGTATTATGATAGCAAAGCTATGATAGCAAAGCTATGATAGCAAAGCTAAGCTAGCGTAGCTAGCAAGTCAAGTTCTCTTATGAACGTTTTATTCTGAACGTTTTCTTATGAACGTTTTATTCTGAATGTTTTCTTATGAATGTTTTCTTATGAACGTTTTATTCTGAATGTTTTCTTATGAACGTTTTATTCTGAATGTTTTCTTATGAACGTTTTATTCTGAATGTTTTCTTATGAACGTTTTATTCTGAACGTTTTCTTATGAACGTTTTATTCTGAATGTTTTCTTATGAACGTTTTATTCTGAACGTTTTCTTATGAACGTTTTATTCTGAATGTTTTCTTATGAATTCTGATTTTTATGATTTTCTTATGAACGTTTTATTCTGAACGTTTTCTTATGAACGTTTTATTCTGAATGTTTTCTTATGAACGTTTTATTCTGAACATTTTCTTATGAACGTTTTATTCTGAACGTTTTCTTATGAACGTTTTATTCTGAATGTTTTCTTATGAACGTTTTATTCTGAACGTTTTCTTATGAACGTTTTATTCTGAACGTTTTCTTATGAACGTTTTATTCTGGATGTTTTCTTATGAACGTTTTATTCTGAATGTTTTCTTATGAACGTTTTATTCTGAACGTTTTATTCTGAACGTTTTCTTAGACTTTTATTGGATTTTTCTTTGCTTTTATTTTAAATGTTAGGTTTTTTATGAATGTTTTATTCTGAACGTTTTATTCTGAACGTTTTCTTATGAACGTTTTATTCTGGATGTTTTCTTATGAACGTTTTATTTTAAATGTTTAATAAAGGTTTTCTTATGAATGTTTTCTTATGAACGTTTTATTCTGAACGTTTTCTTATGAACGTTTTATTCTGAACGTTTTCTTATGAACGTTTTATTCTGAACGTTTTCTTATGAACGTTTTATTCTGAACGTTTTCTTATGAACGTTTTATTCTGAACTGTTTATTATGAACGTTTTATTCTGGATGTTTTCTTATGAACGTTTTATTCTGAACGTTTTCTTATGAACGTTTTATTCTGAACGTTTTCTTATGAACGTTTTATTCTGGATGTTTTCTTATGAACGTTTTATTCTGAACGTTTTCTTATGAACGTTTTATTCTGGATGTTTTTCTTATGAGCGTTTTATTCTGAACGTTTTCTTATGAACGTTTTATTCTGGACGTTTTCTTATGAACGTTTTATTCTGGATGTTTTCTTATGAGACTGGGGTTTTCTTATGAGCTTATCTGAACGTTTTCTTATGAACGTTTTATTCTGAACGTTTTCTTATGAACGTTTTATTCTGGATGTTTTTCTTATGAACGTTTTATTCTGGATGTTTTCTTATGAACGTTTTATTCTGAGCGTTTTCTTATGAACGTTTTATTCTGAACGTTTTCTTATGAACGTTTTATTCTGGATGTTTTCTTATGAACGTTTTATTCTGAACGTTTTCTTATGAACGTTTTATTCTGAACGTTTTCTTATGAACGTTTTATTCTGAACGTTTTCTTATGAACGTTTTATTCTGAATGTTTTCTTATGAACGTTTTATTCTGAACGTTTTCTTATGAACGTTTTATTCTGAATGTTTTCTTATGAACGTTTTATTCTGAACGTTTTCTTATGAACGTTTTATTCTGGATGTTTTCTTATGAACGTTTTATTCTGAATGTTTTCTTATGAACGTTTTATTCTGAACGTTTTCTTATGAACGTTTTATTCTGGATGTTTTCTTATGAACGTTTTATTCTGAACGTTTTCTTATGAACGTTTTATTCTGAATGTTTTCTTATGAACGTTTTATTCTGAACGTTTTCTTATGAACGTTTTATTCTGAATGTTTTCTTATGAACGTTTTATTCTGAGCGTTTTCTTATGAGCGTTTTATCTGGATTTTTCTTATGAACGTTTTATTCTGAATGTTTTCTTATGAACGTTTTATTCTGAACGTTTTCTTATGAACGTTTTATTCTGGATGTTTTCTTATGAACGTTTTATAATGAACGTTTTATTTTAAATGTTTAATAAAGGTTTTCTTATGAATGTTTTCTTATGAACGTTTTATTCTGAACGTTTTCTTATGAACGTTTTATTCTGGATGTTTTCTTATGAACGTTTTATTTTAAATGTTTAATAAAGGTTTTCTTATGAATGTTTTCTTATGAACGTTTTATTCTGAACGTTTCCTGCCGAGCATTCCTTGTGCAGCTGGTGTTGGACGACGACAGACGAAAATGTCAACTCGCCACATTGTTAGTCGGTGAGCGACGCACCTGCTTCCCCGTTGCCGCTGAAGCAATGGTCGCCCGCCTTGCAGGTGGTTTGACTGGTTATGCACAGACCCAAGAAGCCGATGTCGCACTTGTAGCACTGCAGCGCTTGACCTGCAGGGGGAGGAAGAGAGCGAGTCAGCCGGACGTCCTGAACAAAGTCCACAAGTCGTCTGTCCCAACACTGGGCTAATGGTTACTTTTTAACGGCGGCTCACAAACTCTTGTGCGTCAACAGACGACAAGATCCAATATTTGCTGAAGGAAAGACGAGTCAAGAATTACCAGACAGAGTGAAAATAACACAAACAAAGAGTCCGTTAAGCTTTTCTGCTCCTAGTACTCGTCAAATATTACGCATCGGGTATAATCGTCACGGAGTAAAAACGCAGAACAATCATTAATACCATCAACATATATAGAAATATACATTTAAGAACTCTTTTAAGATATTTGAATAAATGTCTAACATTAACGGCTCGTGTGTTGACTCTTCATAAACTTTCTTAACATTTTAACGTTTTCACACATCCTCACGACGTGCTGCTCTGAGTACTACACACATAGTACACACATCCATCCCTCGCTACAACAATAGTACACACATCCATCCCTCACTACAACAATAGTACACACATCCATCCCTCACTACAACAATAGTACACACATCCATCCCTCAACAATAGTACACACATCCATCCCTCACTACAACAATAGTACACACATCCATCCCTCACTACAACAATAGTACACACATCCATCCCTCACTACAACAATAGTACACACATCCATCCCTCACTACAACAATAGTACACACATCCATCCCTCACTACAACAATAGTACACACATCCATCCCTCACTACAACAATAGTACACACATCCATCCCTCACTACAACAATAGTACACACATCCATCCCTCACTACAACAATAGTACACACATCCATCCCTCACTACAACAATAGTACACACATCCATCCCTCACTACAACAATAGTACACACATCCATCCCTCACTCCTCACAACAATAGTACACACATCCATCCCTCACTACAACAATAGTACACACATCCATCCCTCACTACAACAATAGTACAATCACATTCCATCCTCACTACAACAATAGTACACACATCCATCCCTCACTACAACAATAGTACACACATCCATCCCTCACTACAACAATAGTACACACATCCATCCCTCACTACAACAATAGTACACACATCCATCCCTCACTACAGCAATAGTACACACATCCATCCTCACTACATCCCTCACTACAACAATAGTACACACATCCATCCCTCACTACAACAATAGTACACACATCCATCCCTCACTACAACAATAGTACACACATCCATCCCTCACTACAACAATAGTACACACATCCATCCCTCACAATACAGACACATCCATCCCTCACTACAACAATAGCCATCCCTCATCCTCACAACAAATAGTACACACATCCATCCCTCACTACAACAATAGTACACACATCCATCCCTCACTACAACAATAGTACACACATCCATCCCTCACTACAACAATAGTACACACATCCATCCCTCACTACAACAATAGTACACACATCCATCCCTCACTACAACAATAGTACACACATCCATCCAAACACGACGCAGCGTCTCATTAAACACATTCTTAACTAGACCCCGGTAATGAGACTATTCGAGAAATGAGGAGGAACTGGTCGAACCATCATCCTTCGACAGGTCGTTCTTCCCGCCTCAGGTTCTGACTCAGACAGACTGTCTGCTGTCAACCACCTGTCATTGGAATCCCCCGAAACCAGGAAGGAGACCCTCGAACCAGTTTAGTCACAGTTACACACAGTCTCTGATCAGTGGTGACAACACAACGTTAGCCTCTTAACATTTTTACTCACTAAAACACAAACTATAAACTAGGTCAAAATAAGTGATGGTTTGTATCTTTTATGCACTTAAATAAATACATTTAAAAAACTTCCAAAGATTAAGAATGAAACCGTTGAGCTGTGTAAAAATAAAAAGGTTAACCAGTGACTTACACCAGTGTTTGTTGACGGTTCTATTGATAACTATCGTCTTAAAGGTTTTTTATTTAAATAAAGATGGTATTTTCTCTGAAGCGACATCATCATGAGACTAAACACTCGTTTCAATCGAAGTCCAGTCAAAAGATGTTGTCAAATTAATGTAATGTCGACATGAACCTGATGATCTACTGACTCCTTCAAGAAACATCTGTGTTTGATGATCTACTGACTCCTTCAAGAAACATCTGTGTTTGATGATCTACTGACTCCTTCAAGAAACATCTGTGTTTGATGATCTACTGACTCCTTCAAGAAACATCTGTGTTTGATGATCTACTGACTCCTTCAAGAAACATCTGTGTTTGATGATCTACTGACTCCTTCAAGAAACATCTGTGTTTGATGATCTACTGACTCCTTCAAGAAACATCTGTGTTTGATGATCTACTGACTCCTTCAAGAAACATGTGTGTTTGATGATCTACTGACTCCTTCAAGAAACATGTGTGTTTGATGATCTACTGACTCCTTCAAGAAACATCTGTGTTTGATGATCTACTGACTCCTTCAAGAAACATCTCAAGACACTTTTATTTGAGCTTTTCCTTGATTCTCTGAGACTCTTGTGTTTTTTTGATCTTTAAAGTATATATTTTATTGAATATTGTTTTGACTGTTTAAGTGCTTTGTGACCCTGGTCTGGAAAAGCTCTACAAATATAAATGACTGTCAAACTGATACACACCTGGTCGACCAGAGACACCTGTGCACGTCATCAATGACATCAAACAGTTTCTAGTCTAAACGTTCGACAAATGACTCCGATTTCCTCCCAGAGTTCAGGTGACTCACTTCTTCCCTCCAGACGTCCTCGACCTCCTTCTCACCGAGATCGGAGTCAAGTTAGGGTTAGTTTGTCAGTGTTTTCTCAAACCTGATACATTTAAGTTTAACTGATCGTTAAATCACTTTACAGTAGCTCATGTGTTTGTGTTTTGTCACAAATACTTTTCCTGTTAAGAGAAGAAAACATTAATATTACACAACAGTTTAGTGATACTCAGAACAAAAGCCTGTTCCGTGTACTTGAAGTAGTTTTATTCAGAATATATTGTTGTTTGTGTGTTTTTTTTAATGTAGGAAAAGTAAAAGGTTTGTTAACTTTTGCACCATTTTGTATTTCATGACCTTTTCACTGCTTTGATGAAAAACTCTTTCTTCAAGTACTGTTTATTTTTGAAGTACTCTGCAGTACTAGCCCTACTTCTGTTCTCACTCTTCTATTCTGCACAATAATTGCTCACAAAAAAACATTAAAACTTTAGTTTTCCAATAAACCTACACTTCAAATACATTGAGAAACACTTTTGTTGGAGTGTTTTTATAAATACACACCACGATATATACCGTTGCCATGGTTTCATGTCAGGTCACATGATGATGTGTACAGAGGTCGGAGTGCAGAGTTCAACTGATGATGAAGGAACACAACCAGACTCACAACCAGACTCACACTTCCTGTCACACACAGGCCCGTCACTGATGAACCAAATCTCTTCTTGACGTCATCAATCATTTTGTCGGCTGTCAATCACAGCACCTGGACCACCAGGTACAAGTTTGATGAAGTTCAACCTCCGCGAGAGAACATTCATATCCCGGAGCTGGCGAGCGCGAGGAATGTCGACTGACCGGTGCGTCCAGGACGTTCCCTTCAGCTCAGCTCACTTCTACACACGTGCGACCCTCGAGGACCCACGTGGACCGGCACGAGCGGAGCCCACGAGGACCCCCTCCATCCACTTCGGGGGGTGTCCGCGGCTTGAACCGACACCAGGGGGAGCTAGAGACGCACACGTTCAATCTTGAGTGTTCACGGGACGTCAGTGAAGCTCAGACACCATCCTGTGATTCTTCAGGATCACGAGGAGGATCACGAAGAACCTGGACGAACAGGTCTCACCCGAACATGTGAGATCAAGTGTTCTCACAAACAAACCCACGTTGAACCAGCAGGAATTATGAGATTATGAATGTTTGATTGACGGCTGTGATCACGACACGCCTTGTTGTTGTGCGAACGACACAAAAAAAAAGACACAACCAGGTCACATTGTGTCGATTCTTTATGTGACGCAGGTCCTTGACCACATGTGACCTCCTCCGGTTCCTATCCTGGTTCCTGCGTCTCAACCGACACTGACATGAAAGAAAACTATGATACACGTGAATATCTTGATATTTATTCTTCCCAGTTTATGTTTCCATAAAACAAATGTTGGTTTTAGCTTTTCAGGTTATTTTATGGTTGATCTTTAAAAAAAAACATTTCGTTTTTGAATTAACATGAAAAATATTCATTTTTGTGTTTCAACTAAACCTCTAGATGGCAGCAGTCGTTACGTCCTCCACAGCTAAAGGAAGAATGATGACTAAGGACGAGAGGATACAGTGAGTCCAGCAGCTACACATATATACTTGTTACTACACTATCACAACACCAGAGTCAAGTACTGGACAACACATATATACTTGTTACTACACTATCACAACACCAGAGTCAAGTACTGGACAATACTACACATATATACTTGTTACTACACTATCACAACACCAGAGAATAAAAAAAAAAAAAAAAAATATTTTTTTTTTTTTTTCTCCCACAACCCCACAAAGAAACATCCCACCCACCCCCCCTTTTTTTTTGTTTCCTAAACAAACAAAACCACGGGCAAAGTCCCGGACAAACAAACCCATATTTATTTTTTTATCACTCTCCAACACCGGGGAAAGAAGAAAAGAGTTAGATTAAAGGCGCCGACGAGGACGGCTGCCTCTTCCAGTAGCTCCGCAGCAATTTCTATAATTTTCTGTTTTTTATTAATTTTTTACTATAATCTTTTTAAATGGATACTTTTGAACATGGGGAGAATCGTCTTGTTTACTCAAGAGAGGATCTACTGTCGCTGAAGTCAATGGCACGGGCTGGAGATCGCCACAAGATCCCGATCGAACTTCAGCGCCGTTACAGAGGCTGTCGGGCAGGGAAGAGACTAAAGGCTAAGCTAACGGACAATCGGAGACGTCACAGACCAACGATCCCAACGATCACGATGGGGAACGTCAATTCACTGACGAATAAGATGGACGAGCTGTCTGCCCTCAACAACCAGCGGATCTACAGAGAGAGCAGCTTGTTGATCTTCACGGAGACGTGGCTCACTCACTGACTCCGGACTCACACGTGGAACTGCCGGGTTTCAGCACCATCAGAGCGGACAGAGACGCGCGCGCGTGTGGGAAGCGCAGAGGAGGAGGTCTGATCATGTACGTGAATAAACGCTGGTGTAGTCCGGGACACGTTACTGTAAAGAAAGTCTCTTGTTGTCAAGATTTAGAACTGTTGGCTGTCAGCATGCGTCCATATTATCTACCGCGTGAGTTCAGTCACGTGATCGCGCTGTGTGTTTACATTCCTCCGAGCGCTGCGGCTGCATCTGCCTGTGAGAAGATCCACACAATGACAGCTCGACTTCAGAATCAACATCCTGACGCGTTTATCATCATCTCTGGAGACTTTAATCATGCCAACCTGGACTCTACTCTGCCTACTTTCCATCAGGCCGTGGATTGTCCCACCAGGAATAACAGGACAATTGACCTTCTTTATTCCAACTTGAAGGACGCCTACAGAGCCAAACCTCTTCCTCCACTTGGAAGGTCCGATCACAACCTGGTCCACCTTCAGTCACAGTACACTCCTCTGGTGCAGAGACAGACTGTGACCACTAAGACAATCAGAAAGTGGACACCAGCTGTGGAGGACGCCATCAGAGACTGCTTTGAAACAACAGACTGGGATGTGCTGCTGAGGTCTCATGGTGAGGACATCGAGGGACAGACACACTGTCTAACAGATTATTTAAATTTCTGTTTGGACGTTGTCGCCCCTACTAAGACTGTCCGCTGTTACCCTAATAATAAACCGTGGGTAACAAAGGAGGTCAAGGATGTCCTTAACAGGAAGAAAGTGGCATTCAGGAGCAGAGACAGGGACGCCATGAGGTCAGCTCAGCAGGAGGTGAAGCGATGCTTGAAGGAGGCAAAGGACACCTACAGGAGGGAGGTTGGAGGAGAAGCTGAGCCGAGAAGAAATAAGAGAGGTCTGGGATGGTGTTAAAACCATCACTGGACACAAGACCAAGGCCTCTCTGACTGCAGTGGACACGGTGGATGAGGCAAATGGACTGAACAACTTTTTCAACAGGTTTGAGCAGGTCACCTCACCCTCACTGCTGCCCGCCTCAGGACCTGCCCCACCTTCTTGTGCCCCCCCAGCTCCACAGAACCACTTCCCAGCTTCACCTCACTCCAGGTACAGGATGTACTTCGGAGGATTCGTCCAGGGAAGGCTGCTGGTCCTGATAAGGTGTCTGCTCGACTGCTAAAGACCTGCGCTGCTGAACTAGCTGAGCCACTCCAGCATGTCTTCAACCTCAGTCTACGGCTGGGGAAAGTACCAACTCTGTGGAAGACTTCCTGTATCGTTCCAGTCCCTAAAAAGATCCGACCGAGTGTGCTGAACGATTACAGACCGGTGGC
>JACEEU010000729.1:0-47500 GCA_016630915.1 Callionymus lyra | reverse complement strand
TATGAAGAAAACTGACACTTATAGTCCGGAGAATACGGTATATTGAATTTACATGATGACGGTTGTAAATCTAAACGTCACTCGTCGTTCAAACTGTAAACGCTGAAAGAACAGGTTTCCTCCTCGGATGAATTCGTGGGAACAGATCGAGTCGGACGTGTTTCTTCTCACGGTCGTCGTGAAGCTAACGTTTGCTCAGAGGTCGTTCACATCCGTGGAGATCCACGGGTCACATGTCCACTCACTCCGAGGATGTTCCAGAACCTCCTGCTGTTTACAGAGACGATCGAGTTCTGACAGGCGTCACTCAACGCGTCATAAACAAGAGCTTTGTGTAGCTGAACACACCCGCCGCTGTCGACACACCACGATGAACACACACACACACACACTTGCCACACACACACAGCACCGCACTGAGGTGGTGGTACTGATGCACTATGGCAGGGGGTCACACGTAGAATACACAACATTACACAAGTCGCTTCACACCTGGACTCACACGTGTGTGTCTCTTAAGAAAAACTTCCACACAAACCATGAGGTTCTTCCATTAGTCGTGTCTGTGTTCAAACAGGCAGGAACCGGATTTTGCGAAGGATTTAAAAGTGACTCACATCGCGGGGTGTGGCTGAAGGAACAGCGCGACTATAGCGGCCCCTGGTGCTGACGCGCTGAACTACAGCACGACTTCAACTTTACCGTAGAGTTGATCTTTGACTGCATGTCTTGTAATTATAATAATAATAATAATAATAATAATAATAATAATAATAATAATAATAATAATAATAATAATAATAATAATAATAATAATAATAATAATGTCTATTTATAAAGCGCCTTTCTAGACCAGGGTCACAAAGCGCTTTGACAGCCATTCACACATATTGATGGGAGTAGGCTGCACACGCGCCAAGTCTGCCATCAGGAACAATCATTATTTTAATACCAACATTATTCTGTGGTCAACAGCAAGACCAACGGATATAATCAGGAAAGTTAAACAATAAACCATATATTTACAATAAATATAAAGGACAGAAAATTTTAAAAAAAAGTGTTTTTATGATTATATAAAGAAATTAAGCAACAGTATTAAAATGATCGATACTTTCTGTTTTATATTGACATATTATGACGTTTTTTTTTTAAATGTATTTAAATTCATTTTAAATTCCAGACGCACTCGTCTGTTCATCTCAATCTCTTCGAGAACCAACGACACAATCTCTCGTTTCCAGAGACAAAGTTTCCACTTTTAAATAAAGTTTTACCTTACCTTAAATGACGCACTTACTTAACTGTACTTTGATCTTGTCAGTGTATTCCGTGTGATTTTAAATACACTGATTATACAACAGGATTATTCTCTTGTTTGCTTATTTTAAAATGTTCTTCTGCGCTTTGATGAACTTCTTCGCTGATC
This sequence comes from Callionymus lyra, assembly GCA_016630915.1. Classification (NCBI taxonomy): domain Eukaryota; kingdom Metazoa; phylum Chordata; class Actinopteri; order Syngnathiformes; family Callionymidae; genus Callionymus; species Callionymus lyra. Next base: position 46,071 of record JACEEU010000729.1, on the reverse strand, counting down.
GACGCAAATATTGACTCTTTCTCAAGGGTTTGGGTTTAAGTGGATACGCAGTTACACGAGTGTCCACTAGATGGAGCCGTTAACAACAGTAGATGTTAGTCTTTCGTTTCGGTTAATTCTGTTAAAATCAAACAATTTGTTTGAAACTAAGAGTGTAAACAACAGTTGTATTTAATGTATCAATCGTTTAATTGGCAGATGATCGTTTTAAATCAACAAGTTCTCGTGTTGCTGAACTAAACATGTTGACACTAAAGTCAAGTAAAACCTCAGATTATTTAACACATTAACTGTAATGAATTGAATGCTTAGAGTATTGAAGATTAAAAGGTGTGTTTGTTCTCTTGGTAGAAGATTTTAATTTGTACACATTTGATTCATCCTTGTAAAGTGTATTTCAACGTGTAACGAGGATAATCAAAGATAATCTTATCATATCTTCAAATCTCACTTAAGAAGGACTTAAGTGATAGTGTAGTAACAAGTTGTTTTTTTAGAGCATTAAATAGATCAACTCAGCAGAATATCATAGTTTCATACAGTACAGTACACGCATAGTATCATAGTTTAGACGTTATTTTTTACTTCTAAAACAAATGCCTAATAAGAACCGACAGAGGGCGCCATATTTCCACGTCCAGACCGACCCTGACCCGCCAGAACGTCACGTGACTCCACGTGTTGACACACGCTAGACCTGGAAACACTCCTGACAATAACTGCTGACAATGTTGGAAAAAAGCCTCTGGGAAAACAAAACGTTCAAGCGATAATAAAAGAGTGGAATCCCCGACGTGGTCTAGTGTTTGCTGATGCTAACTGTGTTTGCTGATGCTAACTGTGTTTGCTGATGCTAACTGTGTTTGCCGATGCTAACTGTGTTTGCCGATGCTAACTGTGTTTGCCGATGCTAACTGTGTTTGCCGATGCTAACTGTGTTTGCCGATGCTAACTGTGTTTGCCGATGCTAACTGCTCTTTGTCTGGCACATTTGCATACGAAGGTTTTCAACCCACAACCTCCAGGTTTGGCGTCTACGTTCTTGCTACACTTGGCACCCAATGCTATTGGTTTATGACGGGCTGGTTCATCCTGTTCCCTCTCAGCAGATGTTGGAGGTAGAACATCCGAGTTTCGCTTGAGACTCGCACACACTCGACGTCGCACAAGTTTGTGTTCAACACAATCACAACTTGAACACTGAAGTACACACTTTTCTTGCTCTTGTTGCTTCATTTGCGTTTGGAGATTAAAAAAAACATTTGCTTCTACAAACGTTCCTGGAGATGTTGGGTGTGAACAGTCTGGTGGACGACCTCAGGAACTGCTCCCATCATGACACACACATCGACACACACATCATGACACACACATCGACACACGCAACATGACACACACATCGTGTCCATAAGAAAACACCCATCTTCCAACACAAGCTCTTTCCTCAGTTGGTTGATGACATCATGATGACATCATGGTGTTCAAACCTTCTGAGAGTTTTCATGTTGAACGTTCAACAACACAATCCAACAACACAATCCAACAACACAGAACTAGGATTTAAAGAAATATCATCACAATGTTTTCTTTTAAAGCAGCACTAGGTTACATTTATATTAAATGTTCTTCAAGACGAAGTAACTTCTCATCATGACCATGTTTTACTTTATAAAGTTGCTCTGAAATGTGGACGAACGAGAGGTTACGAGAGTCCATTATGATGTAATAATGGCTTCACTCCTCCTCCAGCTGTGATCACGCTTTGTTTATACAACGAGTCCCTTGGAGGTGGAGACCATTGATGACGCGTGGTGACAAATCTCCATGATCGACCAATCACAGCAGAGTGGGTGTGGTTATGGTCAACAAGATTTATTTTCCAGAAAAACAAAGTTTGCAGTGGGCGGAGCTTAGGATCATTTTCTAATGTCAATATTTCAATGAAAAGAGAGTTTTGTACAAACACACACTAAACTTGAGGGGCACAGACTTCACCTCAGGGATCTGATGTATTCTTACAATGAGATGGTGGAAACTGCCAGATCTGATTACATCAGAAAACTGGTAGCAGCAAATAAGAAAATGTCTTCTGTGAAGCTGACATCAATGCATTGTTGAGATTTTTCATTGACAAAATTAAATTGCGACATCCATGAGAAGTTTCAGTCTGGCTTCCACTAACATCTACGGAGACAGCTTTTGTGACATCATGATGTCGGCTGACTCTGGTAAATTCACTGTTCTGGTTCTCTTGGATCTGTCCTCAGCCTTTGACACAGTTGATCACCAGATCCTGCTGAGAAGACTGAGGGATGAAGACTGTCTGGGTCTGTGTTAGAATGGTTCTCATCTTACCTTTCTGGGCGCAGTTTTAGTGTATCTGTCAATCAAATGAGGTCTGATCTGTTGTGTGGAGTCCCTCAAGGTTCTGTTCTGGGTCCTTTATTGTTTTTGCTGTACTTGATTCCCCTCGGTAAAATCATTCAGAGATTTCCTGATGTTTCTTATCACATTTTTGCTGATGACATCCAGCTCTACTGCTCTTTTGACCCAACTGAGCCCCAGAGGCTGAACTTAGTCAATTGTTGCTAGAAATCAAACAATGAGTGAAAACACTTTACAGCTAAATGTGGACAAAACTGAAACTCTGGTGATTGTTGATGATAAGATTCCAGGGTTGAGTCAGTACTTGAGTGACTTATGTCAGTCTGTCAAACTGAGCCTGAGAAACCTGGGTGTTGTATTTGATAAAGACATGTCTCTTGTTCAACACTGAAGAAAACTGACCAGAAACTGTTTCCTTCAATTGAGAAAAATCTCTAAACTTAGGAAAATGTTGTCGGAACATGATCTGGATCTTATAATCCATGCGTTTGTTTCTTCTCGTCTGGACTATTGTAACAGTTTGTTTTCATGTCTTAACAAGAAGGATCTTCTCGCCTGCAGTTGATACTAAACTCTGAGCCGCTCTAGTAGAAGAACTCACATTTCTCCTTCAAACTCTTCACTGGCTTCCAGTTTCTTTCAGGATCAACTTTAAAATTCTGGTTCTTACTTTCAGATCTATTCATGGTCAATCACACAACACACACACACTGATTATACAATAGAGTCACACATCACAACACACACACACATTGATGATACAATAGAGTCACACATCACAACACACACACACATTGATGATACAATAGAGTCACACATCACAACAACACACCCCCCCCCCCCCCCCCCCCCCCCCCCCCACACTGATGATACAATAGAGTCACACATCACAACAACACACACACACTGATTATACAATAGAGTCACACATCACAACACACACACACATTGATGATACAATAGAGTCACACATCACAACAACACACACACTGATGATACAATAGAGTCACACATCACAACAACACACACACTGATGATACAATAGAGTCACACATCACAACAACACACACACTGATGATACAATAGAGTCACACATCACAACACACACATACAATTTAACACACATGCACACACACACTTCAACACACACACACTTTAGTTAAAATTTAAAAGCGATGTATCAACATTGATGATATTGTCTCTGGCTCCCCTTGTGTCTCAACAGTGCTACTGCGCGTCACTTTCAAGACAAAAACCTTTGCTTTTATCTTGTGATCAGCGTTAAATGTCTCACAACTTCGGACTAAAACCGTCTCTGACGCACCGATGCCGCTGGTCACATGACTCACACACTCTCCAGGGCGGGTCGTTCAGACGAGGTCACATGACAGGCGGTTAAACTAACCGAGTCACGACGGATCGACATGAAGCCGTCGTTAAATATGACGAAATCAAGTGTCGAAATGCGGCTTTAACGTCGCTCTTTAGCAAGAGCGGATCAACGAGGACGAGTTAACCGTCAATTACTGGAGTCAACAAAAGCCACAAAGGTCAATAAGAAGAGGTCAAACATGATGGTGGGCGGGGCTTCCATTGTTGCTGTGGGGGTTCAACTGACTTTAGATACATTTGTGTTCTTAACAGGACAAATGCAAATACCTTTGTTGTCTGTGTGTGCGTGTGTGTGTGTGTGTGTGTGTGTGTGTGTGTGTGTGTGTGTGTGTGTGTGTGTGTGTGTGTGTGTGTGTGTGTGTGGAGGCATGTTTGATCAAGTTAAACACTTTTTAATTATCGCCTTGAACAACACGGTGCAGTTGAACCAATTGTGTGGGATTTATAACACACACGGAGTTGTGTACAGATGACGCCTTAGCATCACACAATTAATTCATCCCATGACCCGCTAGGTTTACAAACGTGTCATTGGTGTGAAAACAATAACGTTAGATAAACACACGTTTGTCGACTTTAAAAGCTTGAGAAATAAAGAGTGTGACACGAGTGTTGAGAGAAGATCAACCAGCGGTTAATTGAAGACGCAACACAACAACAACACAAAAGTGTTTTCTCAGCAGGAATGTGACTCACAGGTCGAGACACGAATCTTTGCTGTAACAACTCGACACACTCGGGTGGGAAACAAGTTTTTACTTTAGAATAAAACTCATTTTCTACGTCATTAGTAACTGTGTTTAGTCGTTTGAAGTATTTGTTGGTTTTTGTGATCAAACTGTCTTCTCGTGAAAATATGTTATTTTATTTCTTGTTTATCTTAAATGCTTGTTTAGATTGACAGTGTCATTATCTACAGGATGTGTGTGTGTGTGTGTGTGTGTGTGTGTGTGTGTGTGTGTGTGTGTGTGTGTACCAGGCATGTTTAGTTTGTGTTTATCTTTCTTTTTTTTGTTGTTTTGTTTTAGTTCTTTTTTTTATCTTTTCTGTTCATTATACAAGTATATAAGTATGTCTTTACATATTTTCATTTTTTTTAATGAATATACTGTATATGTTTGAGTGTTTGTGGATATATATGTGTATACATAAAATATATATATATATATATATATATATATATATATATATATATATATATACATACATATACTTTTATTTTTACAGCTGCAAAAATGTTATTTCTCTTCTTCTGATGAACATTTTCTTCTTTCCTATGTTTAATCTTTCCTCTGTGTATTATAGCATCTACACTGTTGAGCTGTACTGGTTGTTTTATGTAAAAGAAATCAATAAACAAATACCTTTAACAAAAAAACTACATGTTTCCGAGCTTTAACTTTTGAACATCTAAAAAAAAGGTTTAAAAAAGTATCTCTAAGACAGTACAGGAGAAAATATTCATTTAGTTTGAGTTAAAAGTATCAATTGTATCCATCAGTCACTCGATGAACGTGTTATTTATTTTTAAATATATATATTTTTAAAGGTCCTTTGGCTCCATCAGAGCAGTGACGTCATAGAGCCACAGGTGTGCGGGACTCACCGAGTGCGAAGCAGAATCCGACTGCGAACACCTGGAGGAGGATTCTGTTCATGCTGAGGCGTGGATCAGGACCGTTAACCGTGAGCCGGACTCCTGGCTCTTATACCGTCTCACCTGGAGCGCGAACACGCGGCAGCCAATCAGAGCCAAGAGCAGTCACGTGACCAGTGTCGCGGCTCGACACCAGAGATTTTTTAAAGCCTTCAATTAAATAAATATTTTTTATTTATTTCTTTGGTTTCCTCGCACGCGACGATATAGTATGTTTTTTATTTAACTTTATTGTTATTTTATTTCTACGTTTCATTCCATCAAATAACTGAACACATCTAACGTGTTTCCCTGAAACTTACTGAGGACATGAAGACATGAAGACATGAAGACATGAAGACATGAAGACATGAAGACATGAAGACATGAAGACATGAAGACATGAAGACATGAAGACATGAAGACATGAACACATGAAGACATGAAGACATGAAGACTGTGACCTGAAAACATGAAGACATGAAGGCATGAAGACATGAAGACATGAAGACATGAAGACATGAAAACATGAAGACATGAAGACATGAAGACATGAAGACTGTGACCTGAAGACATGAAGACATGAAGGCATGAAGACATGAAGACATGAAGACATGAAGGCATGAAGACATGATGACATGAAGAAATGAAGACATGAAGACATGATGACATGAAGACATGAAGACATGAAGACATGAAGACATGAAGGCATGAAGACATGAAGACATGAAGACATGAAGACATGAAGACATGAAGACATGAAGACATGAAGAAATGAAGACATGAAGACATGATGAGAAGACATGAAGACATGAAGACATGAAGACATGAAGACATGAAGACATGAAGACATGAAGACATGAAGACTAAAGACATGAAGACATGAAGACATGAAGACATGAAGACATGAAGACATGAAGACATGAAGGCATGAAGACATGAAGGCATGAAGACATGAAGGCATGAAGACATGAAGACATGAAGACATGAAGACATGAAGACATGAAGACATGAAGACAAGAAGACATGAAGACATGAAGACTATGACCTGAAGGCATGAAGACATGAAGACATGAAGGCATGAAGACATGAAGGCATGAAGACATGATGACATGAAGACATGAAGACATGAAGGCATGAAGACATGAAGACTAAAGACATGAAGACATGAAGACAAGAAGACATGAAGACTGTGACCTGAAGACATGAAGACATGAAGACTGTGACCTGAAGGCATGAAGACATGAAGACATGAAGACATGAAGACATGAACACATGAACACATGAACACATGAACACATGAAGACTAAAGACATGAACACATGAAGACATGAACACATGAAGACATGAAGACATGAAGACTAAAGACATGAAGACATGAAGACATGAAGACATGAACACATGAAGACATGAACACATGAAGACATGAAGACTGTGACCTGAAGGCATGAAGACATGAAGACATGAAGGCATGAACACATGAACACATGAAGACATGAAGACATGAAGACATGAAGACATGATGACATGAAGACATGAACACATGAAGACTCGTAGACATGAAGACCTGTAGTTAAACATCATGATGACATCATGATGTCGGCTGACTCTGGTAAATTCACTGTTCTGGTTCTGTTGGATCTGTCCTCAGCCTTTGACACAGTTGATCACCAGATCCTGCTGAGAAGACTGAGGGATGAAGACTGTCTGGGTCTGTGTTAGAATGGTTCTCATCTTACCTTTCTGGGCGCAGTTTTAGTGTATCTGTCAATCAAATGAGGTCTGATCTGTTGTGTGGAGTCCCTCAAGGTTCTGTTCTGGGTCCTTTATTGTTTTTGCTGTACTTGATTCCCCTCGGTAAAATCATTCAGAGATTTCCTGATGTTTCTTATCACATGTTTGCTGATGACATCCAGCTCTACTGCTCTGTTGATCCAACTGAGCTCCAGAGGCTGAACTTAGTCAATTGTTGCTAGAAATCAAACAATGAGTGAAAACACTTTACAGCTAAATGTGGACAAAACTGAAACTCTGGTGATTGTTGATGATAAGATTCCAGGGTTGAGTCAGTACTTGAGTGACTTATGTCAGTCTGTCAAACTGAGCCTGAGAAACCTGGGTGTTGTATTTGATAAAGACATGTCTCTTGTTCAACACTGAAGAAAACTGACCAGAAACTGTTTCCTTCAACTGAGAAAAATCTCTAAACTTAGGAAAATGCTGTCACAACATGATCTGGATCTTATAATCCATGCGTTTGTTTCTTCTCGTCTGGACTATTGTAACAGTTTGTTTTCATGTCTTAACAAGAAGGATCGTCTCGCCTGCAGTTGATTCAGAATTCTGAGCCGCTCTAGTAGAAGAACTCACATTTCTCCTTGAAACTCTTCACTGGCTTCCAGTTTCTTTCAGGATAAACTTTAAAATTCTGGTTCTTACTTTCAGATCTATTCATGGTCAGGCTCCTCCTTACATCACTGATCTGATCCAGCCTTACACCCCAGCTCGGGCTCTGAGGTCTGTGGATCAGAATCTACTTATGGTTCCACGCACACGGCTCAGGACCAGAGGAGAGAAATCTTTTCAGGCTGTTGCTCCTAAGCTTTGGAACGATCTTCTCTCTCTTTGCTCTTGATGATCTACTGACTCCTTCAAGAAACATCAGTGTTTGATGATCTACTGACTCCTTTAAGAAACATTTGTGTTTGATGATCTACTGACTCCTTCAAGAAACATCTGTGTTTGATGATCTACTGACTCCTTCAAGAAACATCTGTGTTTGATGATCTACTGACTCCTTCAAGAAACATCTCTGTGTTTGATGATCTACTGACTCCTTCAAGAAACATCTGTGTTTGATGATCTACTGACTCCTTCAAGAAACATCTGTGTTTGATGATCTACTGACTCCTTCAAGAAACATCTGTGTTTGATGATCTACTGACTCCTTCAAGAAACATGTGTGTGTTTGATGATCTACTGACTCCTTCAAGAAACATCTGTGTTTGATGATCTACTGACTCCTTCAAGAAACATCTGTGTTTGATGATCTACTGACTCCTTTAAGAAACATCTGTGTTTGATGATCTACTGACTCCTTCAAGAAACATCTGTGTTTGATGATCTACTGACTCCTTCAAGAAACATCTGTGTTTGATGATCTACTGACTCCTTCAAGAAACATCTGTGTTTGATGATCTACTGACTCCTTCAAGAAACATCTGTGTTTGATGATCTACTGACTCCTTCAAGAAACAGACGTTTCTATTTGTTCAGGCTTTTCCTTGATTTTCTCGAACTCCTGTGTTGTTCTCAGTATTATCTTGATCTTTAAAGTATGTACTGTTTTGAGTATTGTTTTGATTGTTAAAGCGCTTTGTGACCCTGGTCTCGAAAAGCGCTATATAAATATATATTACTTACTTACTTACTTAAAAGATCAAGATAACACATAGAACAACAAAGGTGCCATATGCAAATATTAGCACAACAGCCTGAGTGTCTTCACCTGGACGCGTCAGGAGTGTCTTCACCTGGACGTGTCAGGAGCGTCTTCACCTGGACGTGTCAGGAGTGTCTTCACCTGGACGTGTCAGGAGTGTCTTCACCTGGACGTGTCAGGAGCGTCTTCACCTGGACGTGTCAGGAGTGTCTTCACCTGGACGCGTCAGGAGTGTCTTCACCTGGACGTGTCAGGAGTGTCTTCACCTGGACGTGTCAGGAGTGTCTTCACCTGGACGTGTCAGGAGTGTCTTCACCTGGACGTGTCAGGAGTGTCTTCACCTGGACGTGTCAGGGTCAGGAGTGTCTTCACCTGGGCAGGTCTGGAGCGTGTCAGGAGTGTCACCTGGAGTGTCTTCACCTGGACGTGTCAGGAGTGTCTTCACCTGGACGCGTCAGGAGTGTCTTCACCTGGACGCGTCAGGAGTGTCTTCACCTGGACGTGTCAGGAGTGTCAGGAGTGTCTTCACCTGGACGTGTCAGGAGCGTCTTCACCTGGACGTGTCAGGAGTGTCTTCACCTGGACGTGTCAGGAGTGTCTTCACCTGGACGTGTCAGGAGTGTCTTCACCTGGACGTGTCAGGAGTGTCTTCACCTGGACGTGTCAGGAGCGTCCTGGACGTGTCAAGGGTGTCTTCACCTGGACGCGTCAGGAGTGTCTTCACCTGGACGTGTCAGGAGTGTCTTCACCTGGACGCGTCAGGAGTGTCTTCACCTGGACGTGTCAGGAGTGTCTTCACCTGGACGCGTCAGGAGTGTCTTCACCTGGACGTGTCAGGAGTGTCTTCACCTGGACGTGTCAGGAGTGTCTTCACCTGGACGCGTCAGGAGTGTCTTCACCTGGACGCGCCAGGAGTGTCTTCACCTGGACGTGTCAGGAGTGTCTTCACCTGGACGTGTCAGGAGTGTCTTCACCTGGACGCGTCAGGAGTGTCTTCACCTGAGTGCCACCTGGACGCGTCAGGAGTGTCTTCACCTGGACGTGTCAAAGGTGTCGGGCGCTTCACCTGGACGCGTCAGGAGTGTCTTCACCTGGACGCGTCAGGAGTGTCTTCACCTGGACGTGTCAGGAGTGTCTTCACCTGGACGTGTCAGGAGTGTCTTCACCTGGACGCGTCAGGAGTGTCTTTCACCTGGACGCTCAGGACACCTCGCGTCAGGAGTGTCTTCACCTGGACGTGTCAGGAGGGCTGTCTTCACCTGGACGTGTCAGGAGTGTCTTCACCTGGACGCGTCAGGAGTGTCTTCACCTGGACGTCAGGAGTCAGGAGTGTCTTCACCTGGACGTGTCAGGAGTGTCTTCACCTGGACGTGTCAGGGGGTGTCTTCACCTGGACGTGTCACCTGACGGGAGTGTCTTCACCTGGACGTGTCAGGAGTGTCTTCACCTGGACGTGTCAGGAGTGTCTTCACCTGGACGTGTCAGGAGTGTCTTCACCTGGACGTGTCAGGAGTGTCTTCACCTGGGCGTGTCAGGAGTGTCTTCACCTGGACGTGTCAGGAGTGTCTTCACCTGGACGTGTCAGGAGTGTCTTCACCTGGACGTGTCAGGAGTGTCTTCACCTGGACGTGTCAGGAGTGTCTTCACCTGGACGCGTGAGTGTCTTCACCTGGACGTGTCAGGAGTGTCTTCACCTGGACGTGTCAGGAGTGTCTTCACCTGGACGTGTCAGGAGTGTCTTCACCTGGACGTGTAAGGAGTGTCTTCACGGATGTTTTCCTGCCTCAAACATTTCCTCACTGACTAATCCAGATAATAAGTGTTTGTCTCACATTCTTCGCGCTGACGCATCCGACCACGAGTGTGTTTCCACGGCAACAGCAAATATAGTCGTCAGTATACGTCGAACCGAACATTTCAAAAGTTGAAACTTGTTTATCTAAATGTTTTTTATTGTTTAATTTGAAGATAAATGTTTAATTTCACACATAGAGTTTGATATTTTGATTCAAATCATTAAAAAATAAATCTTATAAAGTCAATATTTTTTAATTCATAGTCTTTTAATTTCAATAAATAAACGTTGGTGTAATAAAGTCTCCAGACCAAACCAACAGAAAACCGAGCTGCTGATCAAACTCTCGGCCAAAAACACGCCCAAGATTTTTAGAGTGAATTTAAATTCAAGGAATTGAAAATGAAAGAATTTAGAAGATTTATTTTGAAACCATTGGAATGAAATGATCAATTATTGAAAATGTTCGATGATCGAAATCAAACAAAACAAACAATTGAAGGAACAAAATGAAAGGATATAAAAAATGAAGTTTTTAAACACGTTCAATGTTGTCACTGATGTACTGAAGATCATGAAGATGGTGAAGATCTTCCATCAAGTTCTTCTATTTGTCTTTCACGTCACAAGACCATCAGACAAACATCTCCGTCTGAGTCCAACAAGAGAATCTATTCATCAGATGAGGATCAGCTCCTCCAGATCTGATCAGGTTTATGCAGATGATGTCGATGCCCTTAAGCCTGGACCTCGAACACCTGGTCCGAAGAGGAGCTGGTTTGGAGCTCTGGAGAACCTTCTTGATGGCCTGGATGAATGAGAACCTCCTCGGACTCGAGCCAGAGAAGAAGAAGAAGAAGAAGGAGGGCGAGAATGAAGGCGTGTCTCGGGGTTTTGTTCGTAGGTGAGGGAGTCAGTTTTCAGTCAAGAGGTCTTTGACCCTCAGATGTTCCTCAAAGACCTGGAGAGGTTGATCCGTCATCCAGGAGAGACTAGAACATGAGTGTGTTGATGTTTTCCACAGGTGTGCGCTTGTGTTGTGAGCTTGTGTTGTGTGCTTGTGTTGTGCATTTGTGAGGTGTGTTTGTGTTGTGCGCTTGTGTTGTGCACTTGTGTTGTGCGCCTGTGTTGTGAGCCTGTGTTGTGCGCCTGTGTTGTGCACCTGTGTTGTGCGCCTGTGTTGTGCGCCTGTGTTGTGCGCCTGTGTTGTGCACCTGTGTTGTGCGCCTGTGTTGGTGTGTTGTGCGCCTGTGTTGTGCACTTGTGTTGTGCGCCTGTGTTGTGCTCTTGTGTTGCGCGCCTGTGTTGTGCGCCTGTGTTGTGCGCTTGTGTTGTGCACTTGTGTTGTGCGCCTGTGTTGTGCGCCTGTGTTGTGCGCCTGTGTTGTGCACTTGTGTTCTGCGCCTGTATTGTGCGCCTGTGTTGTGCTTGTGTTGTGCACTTGTGTTGTGCGCCTGTGTTGTGCGCCTGTGTTGTGCACTTGTGTTGTGCGCCTGTGTTGTGCGCCTGTGTTGTGCACTTGTGTTGTGCGCCTGTGTTGTGCACTTGTGTTGTGCGCCTGTGTTGTGCGCCTGTGTTGTGCGCCTGTGTTGTGCGCCTGTGTTGTGCGCCTGTGTTGTGCGCCTGTGTTGTGCACTTGTGTTGTGCGCCTGTGTTGTGCGCCTGTGTTGTGCACTTGTGTTGTGCGCCTGTGTTGTGCGCCTGTGTTGTGCACTTGTGTTGTGCGCCTGTGTTGTGCACTTGTGTTGTGCGCCTGTGTTGTGCACTTGTGTTGTGCGCCTGTGTTGTGCACTTGTGTTGTGCGCCTGTGTGTGCGGACGTGTGCAGACTCGTGTCGGCTCTAACAAACTCTCCACCCCAACAGTCTTCGCTCGAGGGCTCAGAGCTCAAGACTTTCACGACACGATTATTGATCAACAACCAAAGAACAAACTTCTAAACAATAACAACGTTGAGAAACACATGTTGTCACTGATAAGAAGTGAAAAAAAAGTCTAAATGTCTTCAAGTCACTTTTGTTACTGGTCTTTGTTTAAATAAAGTCTCATCCTTCTCTGACACCACAAGTCGTGGAGACTCTGAGGCTTCTACAGGTCACATGATCAGAGGAGGACGAGATAATAATAATAGATAATAGATAGATAATATATAGATAATATATAGTTAATATATAGATAATATATAGATTATAAATAGATTATAAATAGTTCATATAAAGATAATATATATATTATCTATAGATAATATATATATTATCTATAGATAATATATAGATTATCTATAGATAATATATAGATTATATATAGATAATATATAGATTATATATATTAGAGATTATATAAAGAGTTGGGAAGACATATAAAGACATTTGGGAAGAGTCCGAAAAATTTTACACACATTCACGTCAGCCTGTGAAAATGATGAACGCACACACACACACAGAAATACACACATGCACACAACACACAACACATATATATATACGTATACACACACACACTTCACCTAGGGATCTGATGTCTTCTTACAATGAGATGGTGGAAAGCCAGATCTGATTACATCAGAAAACTGGTAGCAGCAAATAAGAAAAACCCCAAAGTGTTTTTGACACGATTATTCTTGTGTCTCCTGCTCCTCAAATCACGCCTGTCTTCTGTGAAGCTGAAGAATGATTGAGATTTTTCATTGACAAAATTAAATTGATCAAAGAGAAAATCTCTCCCCTTTGTTGGACCCCTGAGCCCTTCTCCTCCTGGTCCTCCTTCACGCTGTTCTCTGGGTGATATTTGTTTGATTATATAAAGAGTATATATAGATAATATATAGATTATAAATAGATAATATATAGATAATATATAGATAATATATAGATTATATATAGATGATATATAGATAATATATAGATAATATATAGATTATATATAGATAATATATAGATTATATATATAGATATATAGATATAATATATATATATAATATATATATAGATAATATATAGATTATATATAGATAATATATAGATGATATATAGATAATATATAGATTATATATAGATGATATATAGATTATATATAGATAATATATAGATTATATATAGATGATATATAGATAATATATAGATTATAAATAGATAATATATAGATAATATATAGATTATAAATAGATAATATATAGATAATATATAGATTATAAATAGATAATATATAAATATAATAGATAATATATAGATTATAAATAGATAATATATAGATAATATATAGATTATAGAGATATATAGATAATATATAGATTATATATAGATAATATATAGATTATAAATAGATAAATAGATAATATATAGATTATATATAGATAATATATATCGATTATATATATAGATTATAAATAGATAATATATAGATTATATATAGATATATATAGATAATATATAGATTATATATAGATAATATATAGATAATATATAGATTATATATAGATTAATATATAGATAATATATAGATTATAAATAGATAATATATAGATAATATATAGATTATAAATAGAATATAGAGATTATAAATAGATAATATATAGATTATAAATAGATAATATATAGATAATATATAGATTATAAATAGATAATATATAGATAATATATAGATTGTGTATAGTGTATAGATCCTGCTCCTGAGACTCACCTGAACCACCAGCTGACGTCACGTGACTCACAACAGAGCTGTGTGTGTTTGTGTGTTAAATACTATTTATACTTTTATTATATTTTGATTTACTTCAACATTTCTTAATAGAATAAATGTTTATTTCATACTTTTGATTCGACATTTTCTTGATGGACATGATTCAATATTGACTCTGTGTCATGTGATCCTTTTCATGTGTGTTTGTCACGAAGATAAAAAGTGTGTCTTTCCTTGCACTGCTGCCTCCTCGATCCTCAATCGAACCCTGATCACACAGTGTTGGTCCGTGTTCAGATTGTTAGTCGAGCAGTTACACAACTGTTGCACACAAACAACTTGAGGAACACACAGACAGTTGTGTTGAAACATTTGGGAAGAGTCCGAAAATATTTTACACACATTCACATCAGCCTGTGAAAATGATGAATGCACACACACAGAAATACACACATGCACACATACACACACACACATATATATATAAGTATACACACACACACTTCACCTCAGGGATCTGATGTCTTCTTACAATGAGATGGTGGAAACTGCCAGATCTGATTACATCAGAAAACTGGTAGCAGCAAATAGGAAAAACCCCAAAGTGTTGTTTGACACGATTAATTCTCTTGTGTCTCCTGCTCCTCAAATCACGCCTGTCTTCTGTGAAGCTGACAGCAATGATTGTTGAGATTTTTCATTGACAAAATTAAATTGATCAAAGAGAAAATCTCTCCCCCTTTGTTTGGAACCCCTACTGTCTCTGAGCCCCTCTCCTCCTCTTGGTCCTCCTTCACTGCTGTATCTCTGGGTGATATTTCGGCACTAGTGAACAAGATGAAACCCTCCTCTTGCTCAGATGACGTCCTTCCTTGTAGGCTTTTTATCAAAGTATTTGATGTAATTGGCCCCTGGGTTACCAATATGGTGAACCTCTCCCTTTCCACAGGGGTTTTTATCAGAGCGACACCCATGAGAAGTTTCAGTCTGGCTTCCACTAACATCTACGTAGACAGTGTTACTGAGAGTGTCCAGTGACATCATGATGTTCTGGTTCTCTTGGATCTGTCCTCAGCCTTTGACCCAGTTGAACCAGATCCTGCTGAGAAGACTGAGGGATGAAGACTGTCTGGGTCTGTGTTCCAGTGGTTCTCATATCTTTCTGTTTCAGTGTATCTGTCAATCAAATGAGGTCTGAATCATCTGTTGTGTGGAGTCCCTCAAGGTTCTGTTCTGGGTCCTTTATTGTTTGGACTTGATTTCTGTGGTCAAATCCTGATGTTTCTTCCTCATTTTTGCTGATGACATCCAGCTCTACTGCTCTTGATCCAACTGAGCCCCAGAGGCTGAACTTTTTCAATTTTTTCTAGAAATCAAACAATGAGTGAAAACACTTTGAAGCTAAATGTGGACAAAAGTCAAACTCTGGTGATTGTTGATGATAAAGTTCAGGGTTGAGTCAGTACTTGGGTGACTTATGTCAGTCAAACTGAGGAACCTGGTGTTTGATGAATGTTTCTAGTTCAACACTGAACAAAACTGACACAAACTGTTTCAAGTGAGAAAAATCTCTAAACTTAAATGTTGTCACAACATGATCTTATAATGTGTTTGTGTCGTTTAAACTATTGTAACAGTTTGTTTTCATGTCTAAACAAGAAGGATCGTCTCGCCTGCAGTTCATTCAAAACTCTGCAGCCAGAATTCTGAGCCGCTCTAGTAGAAGAACTTACATTTCTCCTTCAAACTCTTCACTGGCCGCTCTAGTAGAAGAACTCACATTTCTCCTTCAAACTCTTCACTGGCCGCTCTAGTAGAAGAACTCACATTTCTCCTTCAAACTCTTCACTGGCCGCTCTAGTAGAAGAACTCACATTTCTCCTTCAAACTCTTCACTGGCTGCTCTAGTAGAAGAACTCACATTTCTCCTTCAAACTCTTCACTGGCCGCTCTAGTAGAAGAACTCACATTTCTCCTTCAAACTCTTCACTGGCCGCTCTAGTAGAAGAACTCACATTTCTCCTTCAAACTCTTCACTGGCTCCTCTAGTAGAAGAACTCACATTTCTCCTTCAAACTCTTCACTGGCTCCTCTAGTAGAAGAACTCACATTTCTCCTTCAAACTCTTCACTGGCTGCTCTAGTAGAAGAACTCACATTTCTCCTTCAAACTCTTCACTGGCTTCCAGTTTCTTTCAGGATCATTTTAAAATTCTGGTTCTTACTTTCAGATCTATTCATGGTCACACACACAAACACACACACACACACACACACACACACACACACACACACAGCTGGATGTGTGTTTAAAAGTTGTCTCTGTGTGTTCGTGACTGCGAGTGTCATCACTTGTTTGCTCTTGAAAAACATTTAATAGTTATTCTTGGTACGAACCAACAGGACAGGTGCATCCTGGATCCCACAACACAACTCTGCTGACACACGACACACACTTAAGTGTCTAAAGCTCTTCCTGTGTGTTGACAAAGTGGAATCACATTTATATACAAGTATATACAGTATATATATATATAAGTTGAATTATTCAACAGTAGATTAAATATGTATAAAAAGATACAATCATTGTTCTTGTTAATAAAGTTTTTAAATATGTGTAAAAAGATTCAATCATTGTTCTTGTTAATAAAGTTTTTAAATATGTGTAAAAAGATACAATCATTGTTCTTGTTAATAAAGTTTTTAAATATGTGTAAAAAGATACAATCATTGTTCTTGTTAATAAAGTTTTTAAATATGTGTAAAAAGATACAATCATTGTTCTTGTTAATAAAGTTTTTAAATATGTGTAAAAAGATACAATCATTGTTCTTGTTAATAAAGTTTTTAAATATGTGTAAAAGAATACAATCATTGTTCTTGTAATAAAGTTTTTAAATATGTGTAAAAAGATACAATCATTGTTCTTGTTAATAAAGTTTTTAAATATGTGTAAAAAGATACAATCATTGTTCTTGTTAATAAAGTTTTTAAATATGTGAAAAAGATACAATCATTGTTCTTGTTAATAAAGTTTTTAAATATGTGTAAAAAGATACAATCATTGTTCTTGTTAATAAAGTTTTTAAATATGTGTAAAAAGTACAATCATTTTCTTGTTAATAAGTTTTAAATATGTGTAAAAAGATTCAATATTGTTCTTGTTAATAAAGTTTTTAAATATGTGTAAAAAGATACAATCATTGTTCTTGTTAATAAAGTTTTTAAATATGTGTAAAAGATACAATCATTGTTCTTGTTAATAAAGTTTTTAAATATGTGTAAAAAGATACAATCATTGTTCTTGTTAATAAAGTTTTTAAATATGTGTAAAAAGATTCAATCATTGTTCTTGTTAATAAAGTTTTTAAATATGTGTAATTTTTTTTAATAAAAGATACAATCATTGTTCTTGTTAATAAAGTTTTTAAATATGTGTAAAAGATACAATATTGTTTTGTTAATAAAGTAAAGATACAATCATTTTCTTTTAATAAATTTTTAAATATGTTAAAAAGATAATTGTTCTTGTAATATTTTTAAATATTGTAAAGATACAATCATTTCTTGTTAATAAAGTTTTTAAATATTTAAAAAGATACAATATTGTTTTGTTAATAAAGTTTTTAAATATGTGTAAAAAGATTCAATATTTTCTTGTTAATAAAGTTTTTAAATATGTTAAAAGATGATACAATATTGTTCTTGTTAATAAAGTTTTTAAATATGTGTAAAAAGATTCAATCATTGTTCTTGTTAATAAAGTGTTTAAATATGTGTAAAAAGATACAATCATTGTTCTTGTTAATAAAGTTTTTAAATATGTGTAAAAAGATTCAATCATTGTTCTTGTTAATAAAGTTTTTAAATATGTGTAAAAAGATACAATCATTGTTCTTGTTAATAAAGTTTTTAAATATGTGTAAAAAGATACAATCATTGTTCTTGTTAACTGTACATGTTAATAAAGTTTTAAATAAGTTGTTCGTCTCATGTTTGTTGACGATGAAAGTCGCCCACACTGACACCAAGAGGCTGGAGGTGGAAGTGCAGTTCTGAATAAAAGCCACACTACAGACAAATTAAAATTTATTGAGAAATCTGAACCTGCTCCGAGGTTTTATATACATCACATAAATACAGATCCTCGTTCTAAACACTTTCATTCACACAAACAATCCATAATCCCTCAAAACAAAGAGAAACGGATGCATTTGATCGAGTTAAACGGATCAATTCTAAAGACGCAGGATTATGAGGAACTGTGAGAAACTTGATGTTCGGGGAAGAAATAAAGTTTTATCTAATGTCTTGATGCTCGAGCGTGACCTTCGAGAGTCAAAGTGAGCTTTGAGTCCATGTTGTGTTTCAGTGTCAGCAGTGACGTTCTTCCATCATCCTGATGTTCTCCTGACGTCCTCCTGAAGTTCTCCTGATGTTCTCCTCACGTCCTCCTGACGTCCTCGTGACGTCCTCCTGAAGTTCTCCTCACGTCCTCCTGACGTCCTCCTGAAGTTCTCCTGACGTCCTCCTGATGTTCTCCTCACGTCCTCCTGAAGTTCTCCTGATGTTCTCCTCACGTCCTCCTGACGTCCTCGTGACGTCCTCGTGACGTCCTCCTGAAGTCCTCCTGACGTCCTCCTGAAGTTCTCCTGACGTCCTCCTGAAGTTCTCCTCACGTCCTCCTGATGTTCTCCTCACGTCCTCCTGACATCCTCCCGACGTCCTCCCGACGTCCTCCTGACGTTCTCCTCACGTCCTCCTGACGTCCTCCTGACGTCCTCCTGAAGTTCTCCTGACGTCCTCCTGATGTTCTCCTCACGTCCTCCTGATGTTCTCCTCACGTCCTCCTGATGTTCTCCTCACGTCCTCCTGAAGTTCTCCTCACATCCTCCTGATGTTCTCCTGACGTCCTCCTCACGTCCTCCTGATGTTCTCCTCACGTCCTCCTGACGTCCTCCTGACGTCCTCCTGATGTTCTCCTCACGTCCTCCTGACGTCCTCCTGACGTCCTCCTGACGTTCTCCTGACGTCCTCCTGATGTGCTCCTGATGTTCTCCTCACGTCCTCCTGATGTTCTCCTCACGTCCTCCTGATGTTCTCCTGATGTTCTCCTCACGTCCTCCTGACGTCCTCCTGACGTCCTCCTGACGTCCTCCTGACGTCCTCCTGATGTTCTCCTCACGTCCTCCTGATGTTCTCCTGACGTCCTCCTGACGTCCTCCTGACGTCCTCCTGACGTCCTCCTGACGTCCTCCTGATGTTCTCCCCACGTCCTCCTGACGTCGTCCTGACGTCCTCCTCGCGTCCTCCTGATGTTCTCCTGATGTTCTCCCCACATCCTCGTCACGTCCTCCAGGCTCTAGCGCACAGCTTTGACGGGGCTCTTGAAGCTGGACGCCGCCTGCAGCTGCAGCTGATAGGCCATCGGGTGGATCTTGAATCCGTAGAGTCTTTGAAGAAACACGTGGAGAAGTTTTGTTACTTTAGAAATTCCGTCTCGACAAACAAGAAGTGATGGAAGATAAACACGTCAGTCTCAGTGTTTGATCTCCAGGTGGAGGCGCCGAGGTGTTTAGTCACATCCATCGTCACCATGTGACCTTTGCTGCTTAACTTACACTAACAAATGTATCATGTGACTGATTTAAACCATATAAATGTATCATGTGACTGATTTAAACCATATAAATGTATCATGTGACTGATATGAACAATATAAATGTATCATGTGACTGATTTAAACAATATAAATGTATCATGTGACTGATATGAACAATATAAATGTATCATGTGACTGATATGAAATATATAAATGTATCATGTGACTGATATGAAATATATAAATGTATCATGTGACTGATTTAAACAATCATGTGACTGATATGAACAATATAAATGTATCATGTGACTGATTTAAACCATATAAATGTATCATGTGACTGATATGAACAATATAAATGTATCATGTGACTGATATGAACAATATAAATGTATCATGTGACTGATTTAAACAATCATGTGACTGATATGAACAATATAAATGTATCATGTGACTGATTTAAACCATATAAATGTATCATGTGACTGATATGAACAATATAAATGTATCATGTGACTGATTTAAACAATATAAATGTATCATGTGACTGATTTAAACAATATAAATGTATCATGTGACTGATTTAAACAATATAAATGTATCATGTGACTGATTTAAACAATATAAATGTATCATGTGACTGATATGAACAATATAAATGTATCATGTGACTGATATGAACACTATAAATGTATCATGTGACTGATATGAACAATATAAATGTATCATGTGACTGATATGAACAATATAAATGTATCATGTGACTGATATGAACAATATAAATGTATCATGTGACTGATATGAACAATATAAATGTATCATGTGACTGATATGAACAATATAAATGTATCATGTGACTGATATGAACAATATAAATGTATCATGTGACTGATTTAAACAATATAAATGTATCATGTGACTGATATGAACAATATAAATGTATCATGTGACTGATTTAAACAATATAAATGTATCATGTGACTGATATGAACAATATAAATGTATCATGTGACTGATATGAACACTATAAATGTATCATGTGACTGATATGAACAATATAAATGTATCATGTGACTGATATGAACAATATAAATGTATCATGTGACTGATATGAACACTATAAATGTATCATGTGACTGATATGAACAATATAAATGTATCATGTGACTGATTTAAACAATATAAATGTATCATGTGACTGATATGAACACTATAAATGTATCATGTGACTGATTTAAACAATATAAATGTATCATGTGACTGATATTAACAATATAAATGTATCATGTGACTGATATGAACAATATAAATGTATCATGTGACTGATTTAAACAATATAAATGTATCATGTGACTGATATGAACAATATAAATGTATCATGTGACTGATTTAAACAATATAAATGTATCATGTGACTGATATGAACAATATAAATGTATCATGTGACTGATATGAACACTATAAATGTATCATGTGACTGATATGAACAATATAAATGTATCATGTGACTGATATGAACAATATAAATGTATCATGTGACTGATATGAACAATATAAATGTATCATGTGACTGATATGAACACTATAAATGTATCATGTGACTGATATGAACAATATAAATGTATCATGTGACTGATATGAACAATATAAATGTATCATGTGACTGATATGAACAATATAAATGTATCATGTGACTGATTTAAACAATATAAATGTATCATGTGACTGATATGAACAATATAAATGTATCATGTGACTGATTTAAACAATATAAATGTATCATGTGACTGATATGAACAATATAAATGTATCATGTGACTGATATGAACACTATAAATGTATCATGTGACTGATATGAACAATATAAATGTATCATGTGACTGATTTAAACAATATAAATGTATCATGTGACTGATTTAAACAATATAAATGTATCATGTGACTGATTTAAACAATATACATGTATCATGTGACTGATTTAAACAATATAAATGTATCATGTGACTGATATGAACAATATAAATGTATCATGTGACTGATATGAACACTATAAATGTATCATGTGACTGATATGAACAATATAAATGTATCATGTGACTGATATGAACAATATAAATGTATCATGTGACTGATATGAACAATATAAATGTATCATGTGACTGATTTAAACAATATAAATGTATCATGTGACTGATATGAACAATATAAATGTATCATGTGACTGATTTAAACAATATAAATGTATCATGTGACTGATATGAACAATATAAATGTATCATGTGACTGATATGAACACTATAAATGTATCATGTGACTGATATGAACAATATAAATGTATCATGTGACTGATATGAACAATATAAATGTATCATGTGACTGATATGAACAATATAAATGTATCATGTGACTGATATGAACACTATAAATGTATCATGTGACTGATATGAACAATATAAATGTATCATGTGACTGATTTAAACAATATAAATGTATCATGTGACTGATATGAACAATATAAATGTATCATGTGACTGATTTAAACAATATAAATGTATCATGTGACTGATATGAACAATATAAATGTATCATGTGACTGATATGAACACTATAAATGTATCATGTGACTGATATGAACAATATAAATGTATCATGTGACTGATATGAACAATATAAATGTATCATGTGACTGATATGAACACTATAAATGTATCATGTGACTGATATGAACAATATAAATGTATCATGTGACTGATTTAAACAATATAAATGTATCATGTGACTGATATGAACACTATAAATGTATCATGTGACTGATTTAAACAATATAAATGTATCATGTGACTGATATTAACAATATAAATGTATCATGTGACTGATATGAACAATATAAATGTATCATGTGACTGATTTAAACAATATAAATGTATCATGTGACTGATATGAACAATATAAATGTATCATGTGACTGATTTAAACAATATAAATGTATCATGTGACTGATATGAACAATATAAATGTATCATGTGACTGATATGAACACTATAAATGTATCATGTGACTGATATGAACAATATAAATGTATCATGTGACTGATATGAACAATATACATGTATCATGTGACTGATATGAACAATATAAATGTATCATGTGACTGATATGAACACTATAAATGTATCATGTGACTGATATGAACAATATAAATGTATCATGTGACTGATATGAACAATATAAATGTATCATGTGACTGATATGAACAATATAAATGTATCATGTGACTGATTTAAACAATATAAATGTATCATGTGACTGATATGAACAATATAAATGTATCATGTGACTGATTTAAACAATATAAATGTATCATGTGACTGATATGAACAATATAAATGTATCATGTGACTGATATGAACAATATAAATGTATCATGTGACTGATATGAACAATATAAATGTATCATGTGACTGATATGAACAATATAAATGTATCATGTGACTGATATGAACAATATAAATGTATCATGTGACTGATATGAACAATATAAATGTATCATGTGACTGATATGAACACTATAAATGTATCATGTGACTGATATGAACAATATAAATGTATCATGTGACTGATATGAACAATATAAATGTATCATGTGACTGATATGAACAATATAAATGTATCATGTGACTGATTTAAACAATATAAATGTATCATGTGACTGATATGAACAATATAAATGTATCATGTGACTGATTTAAACAATATAAATGTATCATGTGACTGATATGAACAATATAAATGTATCATGTGACTGATATGAACAATATAAATGCCACAGGAAGATCCACTGACCTGGGCACGAACTGGTTGGCGGGCCTCTTGGGTCGGTACTCCGGGTGGACCATGAACAGCATGTGAGGGAAGCCGGTGCCGAAGTAGGCTCCGTCGGTGTGGTGGTGCCTGGAGGACTTGGGGGTGTAGACGTCCATGCACTTGGGGCAGTAGAGCTTCACCATGGCCTCGCCCGGGATGTCCGAGAGTCCTGAGAAGAGCCGGCAGCAGTTTAGAAGGACCTGTTTCTCACCTTTTACAACCTGAACAATGATTCCACGCAAATGTTTGTGGTCAAAAGTACAAATGAAGGGAAGTGTTTTATTTCATTAACCGGAATATATTCATGACTCTGTTTGGTTGAAGTTCTATTTGTGTTTAAGAATATTTAACACACGTTGGAAAATGACAAACTATTGAAAAACAACAACATGACGTTGATTTTTTCATTCATTAAAAATGATTAACTGAAAAAAAGATTTTATCTTCTCTTAATTGACAACTAACTAGGTTAACGAGCAGACTGACCGATGGGCAGCATGGACTGGTTCTCACAGTAGACCCGCGGACAGTAACCGAAGTCTCCTTGTTGGTACTTCTCCAGCTGGAAGACAAGAGTTGCTGTTACATCAGGAGGTTCTGATCCAAAGTGTTCAGCCACAGAATCAGAGACGTCACAGTATTGAGTAAATTCACCTTAGAAACGGTGAAAATTATTATTATTATTTGTTTTTTTAATCTTTTTTTTTTACATACACATATACTGTTTGTTACATATATATGTATATATACAAACATATATATGTATATGTATGTATATATACATACATATACATATATATGTATATATATACAAACATATATATGTATATGTATGTATATATACATACATATAATACATACATATTCTTTTAAATTCAGGGTCACGGGGAGACTGGAGTCTATCCCAGTATCATTGGGCAAGAGTGGTATTTCAAACAAACATTTCAGTCTCACCATCTGAAATGTTCTACTCTAAACTAACGTAGAGGTCAGGTTCCTCTGGAGTCTAAACATCTGAAATGTTCTTCTCTAAACTAACGTAGAGGTCAGGTTCCTCTGGAGTCTAAACATCTGAAATGTTCTTCTCTAAACTAACGTAGAGGTCAGGTTCCTCTGGAGTCTAAACATCTGAAATGTTCTACTCTAAACTAACGTAGAGGTCAGGTTCCTCTGGAGTCTAAACATCTGAAATGTTCTACTCTAGGAAGCTAACGATGTTCTAAGAGGTCAGGTTCCTCTGGAGTCTAAACATCTGAAATGTTCTTCTCTAAACTAACGTAGAGGTCAGGTTCCTCTGGAGTCTAAACATCTGAAATGTTCTACTCTAAACTAACGTAGAGGTCAGGTTCCTCTGGAGTCTAAACATCTGAAATGTTCTACTCTAAACTAACGTAGAGGTCAGGTTCCTCTGGAGTCTCACCATCTGAAATGTTCTTCTCTAAACTAACGTAGAGGTCAGGTTCCTCTGGAGTCTAAACATCTGAAATGTTCTACTCTAAACTAACGTAGAGGTCAGGTTCCTCTGGAATCTCACCATCTGAAATGTTCTTCTCTAAACTAACGTAGAGGTCAGGTTCCTCTGGAGTCTAAACATCTGAAATGTTCTACTCTAAACTAACGTAGAGGTCAGGTTCCTCTGGAGTCTCACCATCTGAAATGTTCTTCTCTAAACTAACGTAGAGGTCAGGTTCCTCTGGAGTCTCACCATCTGAAATGTTCTTCTCTAAACTAACGTAGAGGTCAGGTTCCTCTGGAGTCTAAACATCTGAAATGTTCTACTCTAAACTAACGTAGAGGTCAGGTTCCTCTGGAGTCTCACCATCTGAAATGTTCTTCTCTAAACTAACGTAGAGGTCAGGTTCCTCTGGAGTCTCACCATCTGAAATGTTCTTCTCTAAACTAACGTAGAGGTCAGGTTCCTCTGGAGTCTCACCATCTGAAATGTTCTACTCTAAACTAACGTAGAGGTCAGGTTCCTCTGGAGTCTAAACATCTGAAATGTTCTACTCTAAACTAACGTAGAGGTCAGGTTCCTCTGGAGTCTCACCATCTGAAATGTCCTACTCTAAACTAACGTAGAGGTCAGGTTCCTCTGGAGTCTAAACATCTGAAATGTTCTACTCTAAACTAACGTAGAGGTCAGGTTCCTCTGGAGTCTCACCATCTGAAATGTTCTACTCTAAACTAACGTAGAGGTCAGGTTCCTCTGGAGTCTAAACATCTGAAATGTTCTTCTCTAAACTAACGTAGAGGTCAGGTTCCTCTGGAGTCTAAACATCTGAAATGTTCTTCTCTAAACTAACGTAGAGGTCAGGTTCCTCTGGAGTCTAAACATCTGAAATGTTCTTCTCTAAACTAACGTAGAGGTCAGGTTCCTCTGGAGTCTCACCATCTGAAATGTTCTACTCTAAACTAACGTAGAGGTCAGGTTCCTCTGGAGTCTCACCATCTGAAATGTTCTACTCTAAACTAACGTAGAGGTCAGGTTCCTCACCATCTGTGCGATGCCTCTGTTGGTGAGGATGTAGCGAGCGTGGATCAGGCCGTACAGCATCTCCGCCGCCTGCTCGATCAGGTCGCTCTGGTTAGGATTGTCTTCCAGCTCCTCGTCTGAAGACACAAGAAAGCGTCTTCACGCTGCTTCACTCCGAGCACCTGAAGGTGGAGACGCACCTGGCTCTAGGTCCAGGATCATGTCCAGAGCTTGGCGGTAGTGAGGAACCTGCTCGTTGAGGCCCGTCAGGTTGAACTTGTCCTGGATATAGTCTTCATCCACCTGGACACACGGTGAAGATCAGACCAGTCAGTACTTCTGTCTTCCTACGTTCTTTGTATCACAACATAGATTCAAAAAAACACTTTTAACCTTTTGTTCGT
This sequence comes from Callionymus lyra, assembly GCA_016630915.1. Lineage (NCBI taxonomy): Eukaryota > Metazoa > Chordata > Actinopteri > Syngnathiformes > Callionymidae > Callionymus > Callionymus lyra. The sequence continues at coordinate 19,402 of JACEEU010000729.1, read as the reverse complement.
CATTCACAGGTTCAAAGACAGAAATATTCTCAACTACTACGACTTTAGAGCAGTTTTTGATTGATTTTTTTTTTAAATGTATAACATATTTGTTACATGTACTATAAAAGAAAGAAAAGAAAATTGATAGATAAAAAACATATTCCTTTGACTTATTCTTACTCCTTTTTTGAAATAAAGTGTGTTTTACGTGATGGATAAATGTAAATGTTTGTATTTTCATAGATTTATATTTCATACATTAATGACATACTTTAAGTTCATTGTTCAAGCATCATCATTTGTAAAATTCAACATATATTCTCAATTCCCGTTTAAAAATAAACATGTATTTATGTTGTTTTACAATCACAAGGGAGAAATGTAATAAATTGTACATCATGACATTTATTACTCCTCGTTAAACAGGTTCAAACTATAGAATCTTTATTTTATCCATTTGACTTCAGACTGTATTTGATTGACAAGGAGCTGTTTTGGTATTTGACATGTTCAACCTCATCGTCAGCAAAGAAAGAAACAAACTCAGAGCTTCACGTGCTTGACAACAGTGAGGAACCGTCGGTTTAGAGGTCGTTCACGTCACCGAGCCAGAGGTCAAAGATCACGGAGCTGAGATCAGTCACTGCCTGTGATGCTCCTGAAGGAAACCACGTGTGTTTGACCTAAACTATTGTTTATCTTCTTCTTCCTTGTGACATTTGACTATCAAAATGTTTTTTAAATAATCTTGAAGATACAAAGTTGTTCATCATTTTTTTTCTTCTAAAATATTTATCAGTGTTAGACTATTGTTTAATGGATAATGTGTGTCAATCCGTGGGTTTAAGGTTTTTTTTTTAAATGGTATTCAAAGTGTATTACGAAGGAGACACGGTCATGATAGAACAAAATGATGCAATTTTTCAGTATATAAAAGGACATCTTTCTTATACAGTACATCTACATTTAAGTGTTGCATAAATATATACACGTTGAGATCAATCACAGCCCAGATGACTTTTTTCAAGGCCTTTTACTTTTCATTCAAGTGTAAAAACACTAAAATCTCATGTTTAAAATCTGTAATCTTGTTTTTAAAAGCGTCCACAACATTCCAAATGTTTAACAAATGGTAAAATATTTCCTTATTTTTCACACTTTAACGATCGAGCCACGCTGACGTCTCATCGGTCGATGAAACCAAACTAACTCAAGAACCTTCGTGTTAACCGACACCCGAGAAGACCCAGCATGCAACTGGACATCCGTGTCAGTGGATGTAGGTCATGTTCAGAAGAACACAAACTTCCAACATGTGAGGTTTGTCAGGTGAGATTTGCAGGTACGCAGAAGCACACCAGACGTTTGTTCTCAGGCGCTTGACTCGCCACACTGTGACCTCAGACTCTTGTTCATATTTCCATAGAAAGATGGATAGAAGGATAGAAGGATAGAGAAATGAACTAAAGGTCAATAACAGCAGCAGAGGCCAGAAGTTCACGACTTTCATTCCCTCACTTCACAGAAGAACTCGTTTCCTCGGAGTCCACAGAACCAGGAGATCCACGACACCTCTTCAGAACTGCTCATCTTGTTGACCTGCGGGGGACGGGGAGGTCAGAGGTCAGCGGAAGCACGACGGCTAACCATGCTAGGCTAACTCAACTGTTCGTGCTGGGACTTGTTATGATCTCATCGGTTTCAAAACATTCTTTGACACTTGTGTTGACTCTACTACACCGTGATAAGAACTGCTACACACATCGTTGTGCGTCACGAAGTCAGATGTGTAACTTTTTATCGGCTAAATGCTAACACACGATGCTAATGTACGGTTTAACGTAACGCCGTGTTTATGCCTGATCTCGCGTCTTTGCTAGAGCTTTGCACGTCATCCTCAAGGCCACTTACCTCAAAATAAAAGATGTGCGACTCCCCAGATTGAATGTATCATCAAAATACAGAAGACAAAAATAGTAAACAGCTCGTTCTTGTTCGACGGTCCTGTGTAGTGAGGCAGTGCTGCCACCCAGCGGTCGCTCTACGAAACTCCACGTGTGAAGACGGAAGTAGAACTTTATTCTGGTCCTGATAAAGAACAAGAAATGACAAATAAAACGAACCAAAAAAAGTTTTAAATTAAATTTGATATTCTATTGAATATGTTTTCGATTGAATAATAGATCAAATCTACCTCGATTGATGACGAGCGACGTCCTATTTAAGAGAGAATACTGTATATTGATGAACTTCTGATGTAACATCCGGTCAGTGACTCCAGGGCAGAAAAGAACATCGAGTTTAAGAATGAAACTATTACTGAGAAACACAAAGATGAATGTATATCCAGCAGTATTTTAGCACCATGATTCTCAGAGTCTGAGTCATGAAGACAGATGTTATCTTCCATACGAACCCAATTCAATTCCTTTGTTCAAATTAAAAAAACAAATTAATAAAAAAAAGGCAAAAACATGTGATGTTCTGCACCAGTTACCTTTAATCCAGCTGTAGATGGATTACTAGAACTTTCACAAGCAGCCAATACCTCACGTGTAAAAAAAAATAAATCTTAATGTAACGATTTGTATAGTTTCCTCTCCAGTGATCACGATCATGTTGAACAGGTTCTCATCTCTGAAGACTCCAGTGGATCCAGAGAGTCTTCACTTGCTTCGCTCTCATGGAACCACGACGGTCCGGAAGTTCCTGGAAATGGTCAACACTCCCTTCGTGGGTCAGAGAAGCGACAAATAAACACTGGTGTGAAAGAGACGACAAAGATGCTTCTTCCATTAAAACAAAAGTTGTTTATTTTATCTTTGCCTTCTCTGTATAACCTTTATTATAATAAGACACTTTTCTGCTTGTACATTGCTCCCTTGAACTAATGGCAACAACTGTTGGTGGGAATGTAAGTTGGGGCAGACAGAACTTGGATACATACCAATATGCATACATGTGCGTAATATGGTGGTTCCGTTAATAAAACCATAGGTGCGAGAACAGTACGAACCACCGCAGGTACCTGGGTAACGCTTAAAACAAAAGTACAATCCTTTGAATAGTTTCTCAAATACACTAGCGACGCTTCATAATGGGTACATACAAATGGCGTTGACGGCGGGATGAAGGACCGAGCGACTTGTCCGAGTAGAAACCAGCAGATAAGATGCACGTTTTGTGTGCGTTCATGCTCAGAGTCGTCCTAAGAAATAAATATACTTTTAAAAATCACGCTCCTGCTTAAGAATTGATGTATAAATTACACACGAAACATCGACTTCATTTGGAGGACGAAGTGTAGACAGCTGTGGACAGATTAGTAAAATTGTCTCGGTAAAATCAAGAGTATTTTCAACCTCAGAACCCGACCCCGACCGTTTACAACGGACTAAAAAATAAATGCACAAATGCCAAACACGTACACACAACGGGCACGCACATCCAGAAGCGCCTCTCACGCCACACACACACACGCACACACACACACACACACACGATCCTGTGGTCAGTGAACAAACAAACCCCAACTTACAGCAGTGACAGAAAGGAACGCGGATCCACGTCAGAGATTCTTATGACTTTTGTGTCTCGTGTTTGCGACTGTAGTTGCTACACACACACACACACATACCCACACCCACCATGGTTCGCCCCGATCACAGTCCTTCGCACGCCACGGGTCAGAGAAGTCCGTGCACACTTTTGTTTGCTAGTCCGTGGTGCGACAGCCGGCACGTGGTGACATGACAGACGTCACGGCGTCTCTGGGCCCAGACAGAGTAACCGGCATGTTCAGACGGAAAGAAAGAACGGATAGAACCCATGTTTGTCAGGAGTGTTGATCACTTGTTCTTCTTCAGGAGTCAAGACGCTGATCTGTGTTTGTGGGACAGTGGTTATATGTTCTATACATTTCCTTTCCTCTTCCTCAACGAGTCGTGATTCGTACAAACACAAAACAACCGCTCGAGACGGTCGCCGCGAAATCATGCTGAAGGTAAACAATACTGTTAAATATCTTGTTTTATTTATTCTTAGTGTGCAGAAGGTTAGCAGGTCGGGAGGACACTACAAGAACAGCAATAAAAACATCACACCATCTGCACGAGCGCTTTCAACTCTCCGTGATGCCGAGCACGTGGGCGGGGCTGGGGGGGCCGGGCGGGGGGGCGAGTGTAAAAATGGTATCAGCCCAGATTCGCCAAAAGAAAACTTCCCGTCACACCAGACGTGAGAAAAAGTGACGCACGACCGAATACCACGAGTGCCAAAATGCGGTAGAAACACGCCACGACATGAATATAAAAGTCCGGAGACCCTCGGGTCGACTCCCCCTCGATGGCGTCTAAAACGTTACATTGTGCTTCTATATGCAAATATAATGGTCGCCAGTGAAACTACGTGCACCTAAACAACAGAACCACATGCCTCTTAAACTTTAGGTGTTGATTAGTATCCAATTGAAAAACAAGGCGGAACAAACGGGGAAATTTACAACGGACGGTCGATGGTGTGCCGGGGGGGCAAAGAAAACTCATCCCAGGGACACTGAACTAAGCACTAATGGTTTTCGGATGCAAACATGAAACGAAGCCGATAAGATACTAAAAGGATTAAAAGGGCGCTGCTGGGTCGACGGTGGGTTTTATCTAAAATGTTCCATATCATCATTTACTTTCTATTTTTGGGGGAGGGCCAGTTGCCGCGCTTCTCCCCGCGGTTACCGCCGAAATTTGCGGGCCCCCCGGGACCACCGCCGGGTGGGCCCCGGTGACCTCTTCCACCTCCGCCACCACCAGTGTTGACCCTGCGATTCTGACGCTCCATGCCCGGGCGTTGGCTCGAGAAGCTTCTCTTGTTAGCGAAGGGCTCTTTTCCCGCCATCTCCCGCTCCACCAGGACCCCCCCGGCTCCTCCGCCTCCTCCCCGGCCCACGTGGTGGTGGTGGTGGGTCGAGTAGGACTTTCCTCCGCCTTCGCGATCTCGGAATTCTGTGAAGTCGCTGCTCTCGGACGCCGTCTCCCACTCCTCGTTGGCCTGGTCAGAGTTCTGATTGTTGAAGTCCGGGGACTTTGCTCCGTGGTTCTGGTGGTGGTGCTGTGGGTGGGTGGGCCCGTTGTTGCCGGGGTTGTAGTTGTGATGGTGGTGACTGTTGGCGTTGCCCAGATGCCCGCCGCCACTGTTGCTGTTGGTGGTCGTTAACCCGGTGTTGTGGTTTGCGTTCGGAGCGTTTCCCATGAGGGGGGGCGGGACCGGGGCTCCGTTAATGTCCTGAACTGAATTTAAAGGAGAGGAGGGTCTTCCCCCGCCTATGACGCCGACTCCCCCGTTGATGCGTGCGGCGTTCTCGCGCTCCTTCAAGCGACGGAAGCGCGGGGGCTTGTCCTGCTGATGCTGAGACCGTCCATGGCGGCGCCTCCTGGGGGGGCGCTCAAATCCACCCGGAGGGAACCCACGCGGAGCCGAGTTGGGCCCACCGGGCATGGACGGAGGATTGACTTGGGCAGTCACCGGTTCTCCATTTTCAGCGGGCACTACGTTAGCAGGAGGCAAAGGCGGCTGCGGGGGTGTCGAGCTTTGACTGTGACTTCCGTCCGTCGCCTTTTCCTTCTTCTCTCCGACATGACGACTCAAGTCCTTGGGGCTGGAGGTCTGCGCCACAGGCTGCTGCTGCTGCTGCTGCTGTCCGGTGCGAGTTCGGTGGCTTGGAAGGAGCTCCTTGTGGAATAGAATTGGGTGGAGTTCTGTGTGCGCTGCCTGGACCTCCATGTCCACTACTTCTGTAGGGATTCCCACTCCCTCCTCCCATTCCTCCTCCCATTCCTCCCCCTCCCCCTCTACCCCTCCTGGAGGGCACCCCTCTCGGAGTGAACACCCGAGCATGTGGAACTCTTGGCTGCGAGGAGGACATGTTGCCGCTCACGTTGGCATTTTCCGTTCCGTTTTTCTTCTTAGCTTTCTGGTGGTCTTCCTTGTCTGAAGGAACGCTGGCTCCGCTCTCGCTGCCGGTTTCCGAGCCCCTCTCCCTCCGTCTCTTGGGGATCTCCTCGTACTCGGAGCCCTCGCTGCGAGTTTCACTGCGGTTTCTGGCTCTGGCCGGGTTGTGTTGGGACCGATCCATGCCGGGTCGCCCGCTGGCTCCCTCGGCCTTGACGTCCTGGTGAACGCCGGGCGCGGCAGACGAGCGATAATCTCGTCCACTCCTTCCAGCCACACGGCCTCTGCCGGCGGCGCTCGGTCCGGCACTGGCCGCGAAGGTTCCCCGATAACCTCGCCCACGCCCGTAGAACTCTCCGCCTCTCCCACGGCTGCCTCTGGCTCCCTTAGCAGGGAGACCATGATGAAGGTTTCCCCCTCTTTCAAAAGAGCGCTCGGTATCCTTTCTGGAAGCAGGTCCTGGTGTGGTCTCGTCTTTGGGCCCTCTGCCTCCACCAGCGAGCTGGTTCCGATCCCTCCCGCCGCTCTTGGGTTTGCCCATGGCTTCCTCTTTACCCGTCGCCGCTGCTGAGTGCTGAGCGGACGAGACCTCCTGCTTGGTGGCAGCAGACTGGTTACCATCTTGCTCTTTAGCGTAACCATGGTTCAGTTTTTCTCCTGCGTCGACCTCTCCGTCTCTCTTGCTCTCCTTTTGAGCAGGTCTCTTGATGGGACCGGCCCGCTTGTTGGCGTTGCCTCCTCCGGCCGGGTGGGGTGGCTTGTTTTCAGAAGGTGTGACAGAGGAGTCATCGCCGCCGCGAGGGTTGTTAGCCCTCCTGCCATGAGAAGAACCTCCACCTGGCCTTGGACCCCAGGTGGTCTCGGTTTTGTGCTCCCTTCCACCTCTTTGGTTGGACTTTGGATGGGTGTGATGGTGCTGTTGAGCCTGGGCATGACCGCCATGTTGGTTGTTGCCGGGCGTGTACAGCTTCTCGTGCTTCATATTAGCGGCGCCGCTGCCTCTTTCCCCGCGAGCGACTTCTGCTCCTCTGTGAGGCGGAAGATTTGAGGCGACCTTTCCTTCTTCTCGGGCTGAGGAGGAGGACGTGGAGGAGCAGGAGGATGAGAGAGAGGGTTGTTGAAGAGGGGGCGACGAATCACTTTTCCTCACAGCAGCCTCCGCGACCCTCTCGCGGTTGCTCTCGGGCTTGTGGTGCACGTTGAAGTGCGAGATCTGCGGGTGATGACCATGAGGGTGATGGTGAGGATTTCCCTCGGCAGGTGGTACCTCAGAGCGACCGTTGCGATCGTAGTGAGGGTGCGACGCTCCCCAACCCTGGCCCTGTTGGTGCCCTCTGGGGGGACCTTCGTCCTGATGGGTGAAGGTATGAGGGGGGTTACCCCTTTCACTTGCCCTCTGCTGCTGGTGGGGGGGCATTCTTGCACCTTGATCCGAGAAGTTGCTGTAATTTCCTCGCCCGGTGATGTATTGATGGGGCTGATGGCCGCTTCCCTGCCCTGGACCCGGAGCACTAACAGGCGGCGGGGTCTGGTTGGCTGGCCCAGGACTGGAGGTGGGCTGCTGGAGGGACCCCAAACTGCCGTCTCTCATACGGTGCGGTGGAGTGTCACTCCTGAGGAAGGAAGCAAAATCAGCATCAACGTGGAAGTTACTTCTTAATAGACTGATAACTTAATAGACTGATAACTTAATAGAAAAACATTTTAGACTGCTAATCCAGATGTAGGTATGTTATATTTTTGCATTTGTTGTTGTACTTGTAAGTGAGTTTGAAATCCTCTTTAACACGTGCCATTGCAGGAGTAATAACATGTATCTACAGTGAAATTTGTTGTAAATTGTATTTAGATCAGAAGGAATCAGCAGTGAACTGCAAAGATGACATCAGCACACACGTGAAGAAAAAAAGAATATGTCGATTCTAAAACTTTCTCCGCACCTCGGCCCTCTTGAAACATCGTCTTCTTCGAGGGGTTGTTTCTGCCTCAGCGGCGACGTCAGACTGCGGCCTTCAGCCGATCCAGGAAACGCTTCAGAACCCCAAGCGAGCTTCGGATCCATCGGTGGCGTCCCGTGGGGCGGGTGTGCCGGGTGTTGTTGCTGCCGGTCGAAGGGGTCCGAACCAGAACCTCCCGAGTCGGATCGTTCTCGCCCCATTAGACCTGGAGGGACGGGAATGTTCACATGAGTTGTGGCCCTTGAACACGAGTCATTAGATGGTACTAGAGCGTAGTCTCTTACCGGACGGGTGCATCCCGGCGGAATAGTAATCCATCGGTGGAGGGCGACCTTGCATCATGCGAGGGTCCATGTAGGACATCATGACCCACCGTGGGTCAAAATTCATAGGTAAAGGTGGCGGACGCACCATATTGCCGGGCTGGTACATGGGTCCTCCTTGCTTGGGCCCCGGCTGGCCTGTGGAGCCCGGTGAGGGACCTTGAGGAGGTTGAGAGGAGAGCTGGCTCTGGGTCGCCTGGCTGTGCTGCTGCTGCTGCCACTGCTGCTGCTGCTTCAGAAGCTGCTCCTGGAAGTCACATTGAAGCGTGTCAGACATCATGTTTAAAACATCAACACCACAAACGTCTTCACCTGCTGCTGCCTCTGGAAACGAGGAGGAAGAGACTTCTGGTACTTTGAGTAACCTGGGCCCGGGGGTCCCCCGGCCTGACGACCCGTCCCACCGCTTCCAATGTTCTCCATCTTAACGTGCTCGGCTCCGCGGTCGCCTACAGCAGGTGCACGGAGTTGAGGAGGAGCATCTTCCTTCTTTTCTCCCGTCAGAAGAGGCTCCGGTGCCTGCAGCGGCGCCGCCACCACAGTCTGTGGGCACGTCTGGGCATCTGCGACCAAACAGGGATCAAGTTACTGAGCTTCAATTATATTGTAAATGAGAGAGAGTTAGGAAAAATCCCGACGCCATGTAAGAGTCGCATAGAATTATATCAGTACCATTTCCTTGTCAAATGACGATCAAAGTTAATTCATTTTTACAATAGAGATTATTATTCAAATATTTAAAAAAAAAAATATTTTAGAAGATTCCTTTTGCAATTTGTTGCAATGAGCATGTCAAACGTTGATTTTTTTTCTACAAAACACTAAACAATTTCCCGAAGGAGACCTCCTGAAGGATCAATAAAGTTTTACCTTACCTTACCTTACAAAGTTAAACAAGTCTAATGGTTCAAAGCAAGCATTTGAAATGTTTAATTCAACTGTTCAATATTCTGATGACACCGATATACGTGTTTAATTACATTATTATGAACCAATATTGTTTGAATCTACGGAAGACCTACCTGTTGTTGAGTCGTAGCTGCTGTTGCTACTTGCTCGCGGTCTGTCGGCGACAGCCGTGACGGGTCCGGACGGCACCGCCAGCAGCGGAGGCTCGTCTGGGTCCACACATGGCGACGCCGGTTGACTGTTGTTGGGGGACGACGCTGAAGCGGACAAAGACGGACTCGGACTCCCGGCGGTGGCGGCCGTAGAGTTCCCATCCAGGCTGGGGGTTTTACTGCCGCCGCCCTGCTGCTGCTGCTTCTCGTCCAGGCGCTTCAGCTTCTCGGCGCAGGCGGCGCGGCGCTCCTCCTCCATCCTGCGCTCCTCCTCCTCGCGGCGGCGGCGGGCGCGCTCCACCGCCGCAGAGATTTCCGTGGAGGACTGTTTTCTACGCTGACGCCATGTCTCGTCTTCGTCCTCCCCTTGACCGCCGTGGCCCAGCAGGCCGGGCTGCGGCGGCGGCGTCGCTCCTTTGGTCGTCGGCGGGCCTTGTTTCGCGGAGGCTTGGTTCTGACCCAGGTGATGAGAGCGCTCCTGGATTTAAAAAGGAAATAACTTGAGTGAAGACAGAAGCAGCCACGTTCACGGGCGGCTCGTCCAGCCGCGTACCTGCTGAGCTGACGGTCCTCCATCGTCGCTCCATCCTTGCTTCCCCACAGGAGTCTCGGGCTTGTCGTTGACGACAGTGGAAGGATCTTGACAGGCATCAGCGCCGCTGTCAGAGGCCTGTGAGTGAGCGGTCGCTGCCGAGGTATCCTGAGACCTCTGCTGCTCGCTAAAAAAAAAAGAATGAAAATAGAATTTGAACGAACAATCTCTAGATGACTTCAAGTGGACATGTTTGGTTTTTCTTATTTCACATACAGAGAGTCACTTTTGCCTTCCGCTTTTTCCTCTTCTCCGTCTTCCTCCCCTTCATCGTCGCTGAACTTTAGCTTGGCAGAATAATCGATCTCCTCCTGAGCACCTGTTGGTTCAAAACCCTTGTTGCGTTAAACGTGTTTGGGCGAAAAGCACAATCACTGCATATCAACGGTTCAGTGAATGGAAATAAAAACACAGAGAAAACTAAAGTAACCAAATCAAAACAACCAAAGTTTTATTTTTTGTTTGAACTTAAGTATTTATTTATAGAGAGGTTAAATTTGTGTGCATTTAATTCATTTGTATTTTAAATGGTAACATTTTTTTTTGTTTATTTAATATTCCAATTATTCCCAATAGAAATGTATTTATTTATTTAATCAATTATTTAAAAAGGGAAAAAAAAAACGAATTTACAAATGACTGAATTCAATTATTGCTTTTATGCTTAAACACCAACATTCCATTCAATACATTTCAACATGACTCAAATAAGAACGTCCATGTTTACCTGCCCAGCCCTCGTCTCCATCCTGATCCAGCTCGTCCAGTTCCTTCAGGTCATCCTGCTTCAGGATGGAAGGTCTCTTCACCACCTCTCCACCTGGGTCTCGGTGGGGACCTTGTTGGCGGCCTTCAGGGCCACCTTGACCACGAGAGAATCTTGGGGGGAAAAAGAATATGATTTTGGTTAAAACGGAAACAAACCTTTGATTGTAACTTGATTTCTACCTCGGAGTAGGCCCTTCTCCAGGTGCCGGGTACCTGTAGGGGCCCTGAGGACCATACGGTGCCGGGAAGGACAGAAATGGAGGATACATCTAGAAAAAACATGTTGGTTTCATCAACTGTGATGACGCAAAATTAGAGGTCACACGTTTCTTAAGACTCGACTTACGAATGGAGGCATGATCCCTCTGTATTGGGGGTATCCTGGCCCAACAGGAGGCTGAGGCAAGGGCAGGGCAGGGCTTCCTGCAGGAGGGTTCCTAGGTGGTCCGTGGCACTGAGGCACAACCCCAGCCGGGCCTTCCAACAGGAGAGCCCCACCACTTCCACCCTCCGCTGCCCCCTCCCCAGAGAGGGTGGGTGCCATGGCTCGGCCCCCACCATCTCGCCAACTTGTAACGTCTGAAAACCAGAGGAAATCCATTTGTACACCATAGTATTGTCCACTTTAGATCCGGCCAAAATACAAACATGCAGGTCACAGGTGCAGTGAACATGAAAACTAAAATGGACCCATAACTGTGGGAGTAGAACCCAATGTAATAAAATAGTCATTGTTAGTAGTACGAGTAAAAGAGTGTCACAGTATCACCCTCGTTAAAAGCCCCAGCTACAGACCAGACAGTAGGAAATCTCATGCAACGACCGACAAAGCATCAAAGTCACACATTGTTCAGTCTTTCAAAGACGGCCCCGCAGCAGAAATCACTCACTTTGGGGGCGGAGGCTTGGTCCTGGCCCATACCACTGATCTGCAGTGGCCTGTTCTTTGCCAGCTTTGTCCTGGTCGCCAGCCGCCTGCAGGGTGGGAAATTCCTCTCGAGAGAATGGCAACGGTAGGTTTGATACCTTTCCACCTGCAGAACATTCACAGTTCAACTGACATTCTTGACCTATAAAGTTTATACTTTATAGAATATTGTTTTGATTGTTTAAGTTCTTTGTGACCCTGCGCTATAAGAATACAAATTACTTACATTCATTTGTTCACAAGAACCAGTACTATCCTGAGTGTTTGGCCGTCATTTTCATTATTAGATTGTACTGTGTTTTTGTATACGATTGTGTTTTTGCTTCATTTGCATGTGATGTATTATGTAAACCGTCTGCATCTTTGTTGAGAACTACAGACAGAAAGTAACATTGTGCGAAATCTGGTGCAGCATCTTTTTAATGGAACTGAACATTGTCCTTTTAAATAAACTGAAATTGAAATTGATGCGGGCGCCATCGAGTGCGCTTTCAAGCTAACAGGCATTTTATGTGGCTATTCTGCAAGTGTTGACAAATTCATATCAATCAGATGATAAACTAACTCGTAGAACAGTATTGGAGCTTCTTAACAACACCAAAGACTCACCATCCCCTGGTGTTCCATGTGTAACACTGGCCTGAGCCCAGGACCTTGTTCCTGCGGCCTGGGTTGAAACTGGGGTCAGAACCTGATAAAGAATGAGCCACGCAACGTCAACACCAGGAGAACGAACGAGGAAACAAACGACAAATCGTTCGTCTTACTGTGGCCGCTGGCACCTCTGAAACTGGTGGGGTTTTCGTGCGATTCGGGACAGGTGTCTGTGAAGCCACAGGCGGCTGCGGTTCCTGCGGCGGTGCTGACAATGCATCGGTACTAGAACACAGAAGAGTCAACAATGACTACAACATCCAGCTGGTGAAGACGACGCAACAGCGCAAGCCTTGTTCTCTCTGGGCGGCAACATTATCATTAATATACATTACATGTTGAAACCAACACATCATAAATGCTACAACATTTTATCTATCTATCTATCTATATATATATAGATATTTATATTTATTTTAATCATTTAGCAGATGGTGTTCCACCAAGATTTTCAAATTGACAATTGTACTTTTTTTTAATTTTCACTGCAGTAGGTTGACTTAAAAGAAAAGCTTGGAAAGGAAGAAATTAAGTGGACGTTGCTTTTTGACGTGATCCCTTCACGATGTAATCTTCAGGATCCCCTGCAACACGACAGGGATCGGCTTCTTCATTTAAAGATCCATTTAATGTTCCACGTCCAATCTGAAGTCCCTCACAGCCACAAGATGGTTTTGATACATCGAAGCCAACACAGTTAATAGTCCCATAAAATATATTGTTCAGGAAAAACCCACTGAAGAGGTTGTTTTTTCAGTATAATTGTATCTCAAGCTAAAATGTAGTCGTTTGAAAAAGGTTTTATTCTTCATAAGGTATTTTTATTTACTCTTTTTTTGTCATCAATTCTTCCTCCTGTGCGACTTTTTTTCCACCGATAATAAATCCGTTCTCCTTGCTTTTGAGGAGAGAAAAGGCTTGTTGAAGGGCCACAAACATTCAGAGATGTGTCGAGGACGCGAGAGGTGATGAAGCGACAGATCTCAGGACGGTTAAAGCTCTTCGAACGCCTGTTGCCACCTTTACCTCTTTGGGTCTCCCGTTTCCTGTTTGCTTGCCCATCCTGTGCCGTCTTTGGGAACGAGCGAGACGTTGGGGTCGTTGCCTTTGTTTTCCGCCTTCAGACTTGGCAGGTTGGCAGGAGGTGGCATACGCCGCGCTGAGGCAACTTTACCGAGAGACTGCAAGCCATGGCGGGGGGGAACTGGCGAAGAGAGAGACAAGGGTCATTGGAGGCGACAGAACCACTGGAACATGACACCGATTCCAAGTGCTGAGAAACACGATGACAGGCCACTTTCATCACTTAATAAGCAATTACTCTGCAGCTCTAGAAGCTTCTTCCCTAGACCCAGAGAAAACATCAACAATGGCTAGAACCATTAAAAAAACACTTATTAGGGTTAAGTCTTGATTCGAGATGATCAATGGATCGTGGAATCGCTCTGCAGGGGAATTCTCTGCCGAGGAAAGAGACAGCTGCTTGGACCCAACAGGAAGCCTCTGAATAAAACATGAACTTGGGGGACCGGGAGCAGGAGCCGGGTCGAGTCCACAAGCGAGCCTCTGTACCAGGTCCGACCCAGCCGACCCACCTGCGATTGTGATGGAGTAACAGTTCAAGTGAGTGTGTACTGCTCGAACAAAAACATAATTGACCCGACCACATCTGAGCTGCATGTTATTCTTGTGAAAACTACATTAAAGAAGGTAGCAGTCGCACGAGCTACCTTCAGTTGACCACAGTTTCCTGCACACACACATTTCTTCATCACAAGAACTTGCCAGGTTCCAAACACGCTCTAAACCACATCATTAAAAACAACACAAGTAAGAGAAGAAGAGTGAAATACTCACCAACAGGCTTTTGTGTTTCAAGGCTCTTTCCTTTGTAGGTATCAAACAAGTTGAGGGACGCATACTTGGTTTTGCCTTCCTTCCCCTTTGCAGTTTGCCCAGAGCGCTCTGACATTGCGCTGTCCGCTCATTGAGTATGGTGAGCCCTGAGACTGAGGAGAGACCACAGTAACATTACAATCTTCATTGAGTATGGTGAGCCCTGAGACTGAGGAGAGGCCACAGTAACATTACAATCTTCATTGAGTATGGTGAGCCCTGAGACTGAGGAGAGACCACAGTAACATTACAATCTTCATTGAGTATGGTGAGCCCTGAGACTGAGGAGAGACCACAGTAACGTTACAATCTTCATTGAGTATGGTGAGCCCTGAGACTGAGGAGAGACCACAGTAACGTTACAATCTTCATTGAGTATGGTGAGCCCTGAGACTGAGGAGAGACCACAGTAACGTTACAATCTTCATTGAGTATGGTGAGCCCTGAGACTGAGGAGAGACCACAGTAACGTTACAATCTTCATTGAGTATGGTGAGCCCTGAGACTGAGGAGAGACCACAGTAACGTTACAATCTTCATTGAGTATGGTGAGCCCTGAGACTGAGGAGAGACCACAGTAACATTACAATCTTCATTGAGTATGGTGAGCCCTGAGACTGAGGAGAGACCACAGTAACATTACAATCTTCATTGAGTATGGTGAGCCCTGAGACTGAGGAGAGACCACAGTAACGTTACAATCTTCATTGAGTATGGTGAGCCCTGAGACTGAGGAGAGACCACAGTAACGTTACAATCTTCATTGAGTATGGTGAGCCCTGAGACTGAGGAGAGGCCACAGTAACGTTACAATCTTCATTGAGTATGGTGAGCCCTGAGACTGAGGAGAGGCCACAGTAACGTTACAATCTTCATTGAGTATGGTGAGCCCTGAGACTGAGGAGAGACCACAGTAACGTTACAATCTTCATTGAGTATGGTGAGCCCTGAGACTGAGGAGAGACCACAGTAACGTTACAATCTTCATTAAGTATGGTGAGCCCTGAGACTGAGGAGAGGCCACAGTAACGTTACAATCTTCATTAAGTATGGTGAGCCCTGAGACTGAGGAGAGACCACAGTAACATTACAATCTTCATTAAGTATGGTGAGCCCTGAGACTGAGGAGAGACCACAGTAACGTTACAATCTTTCAATGATGGAACACAATTATTGGAGCTTGTGTGCATCGAGTGGATCTCAAGTGTTTGTCTTTAACCACACAATCCACGAGGCTGCACAAGTGCATTTAGTTAGCTCGGCAATATCAACATGTCTCCCTGTGAAATCAAAACACCCCCTTCATTGTCCATGTAAAGTATCTCATCGAAACAGAGAAACCATGTTTTGTAGATAGAATAGAAGTAAAGACCGGATTCCATATTCAATTTGTTTTCAGAATTAAGAACTAAAACAACAACGTCATATACAGCATAATATACATAACGTTACATCTACATTGCTTTACGGTTACTACTTTATGGAAGTCTTGATATATGCATTATTGATAGTAGTATGTTTATGTACGGCTTCAAACGTTCAAATCATTTATAGAACACTTCAGATCATAACAGTAATAATGATACATAGTTAATGAGATGAATGACTACCAACTGAATATCTTATACATAACAAGACACTTTTAAATGCGTTATTCGCATTACTGAAGAATCATGAGCAGCATCAGCTAAAGAAACACAAAACATTTACTTCATGTTAAATATTCCAACCCCTGACCTACTGTGTATAAATATATTATAAGTTCCATAACCACGTTGTAAAAACCCCATTTACCTGGTTAAAGATGTGTATATAAAAGTCAGAGTTTGAAGAACTATCCTCTTCACAAGAATAATACAAACGCCTTCAAGATGAGATATTTAAAATCAACTTCAGCCATAGTCTTTATTGTCATCCAGGAAGTCTTTATGACATTTCTAAGG
Organism: Callionymus lyra; assembly: GCA_016630915.1. Taxonomy (NCBI): domain Eukaryota; kingdom Metazoa; phylum Chordata; class Actinopteri; order Syngnathiformes; family Callionymidae; genus Callionymus; species Callionymus lyra. The sequence goes on along the minus strand of JACEEU010000729.1, from coordinate 3,354 downwards.
ACATCACAACCTAAATGAAGACTTAACTGTGACAGGTCATCAAAGATGGTGTTAGAGCAACTTTCAACCTCAAGTTTGAATCTTAGTGTGTGATCACAGACGGTCTATCACTGTCACGACGTACAACTTACTGTACACAGTGACTTTGAACTCTTTATTCTATAGATATGTTGTTACCAGGTAACTAACAAGGTCTCAAATCAAAATAAGGAAACATTGAAAGTGTTCTGATGCATCTTCATTAAAACCTTAGTCCAGATAAAAATGGTCTTGAACCCTCATGATACGCCACGCGTTCAACTCAAGGCAGTACCTTTGTTTCTATGGCAACAGATCATCCATGTCATCCCACACCACCTTCAGTTGATGCCTTCACTGGCTCTAGGACAGCCGTTCTATTGCAAACAACACACCTGACATCCCTTACAATGAAGTCAGGTGATCGACACCTGCGTACCTCCAAAGTAAAAGCAAAAGTGTCTCCAAAAACCATCCGATGTCACGTGTACGACAGACGTGTATCTTCAGCCCCAACCGAGTTCTCCTCTCTACGATGATATGGTTACACTTTATGAAGAAGTAAACATTACAGGACCAGCAATAATAGTGTTCATGTCACATTTCATCTTAGCAACACAAACAAAACATGCTAAAAAGGGTTCTTCACTTTTTGTGACACCAACAACAATGAGAAACCATGTAGACAAGAATAGAACAACTAACCCCTGATCACTGCACCAAACAAATACATGACTTTACGTAAAAATAATCATTTCACCTGAGCAGCACCATACGTCACCTGGGAGGCAGCGTTTCTACTGTGCAACCTCCTAGTGATACGGAACTTTCTCTTAAATCAATCCAACCAATAGAACACATGAAGAGACACAAGCCAAAAACTGGACTAAAGAGTAAATTGAGATTTTATCATCATCAGTTTAAATACTCTGTGCATGTAAACACAAAGTCAATGTTACTCATCATGTCCATGGGTTCTTATAGACTTGAGAAATAACACACTAGGAAACATCTCAAGGGCTCCTCAGCACATCTGAGAAACCTTGAATAGCATCAGTTGCATGTAAGGTTATCATAGTCGTGGATGTACGTTTGTATTTTTGTCCAAAGCGCATGCGTCACCATAAACAATCCCACGGTCAAATCAAACCCCAGTGGTCTAATGCAACGACATGTCGTTTCCCGCTAGGACATCTTAAAAGAGAGGTTTCAACATCATTCATGGTACGACAAGAAGAGAAGCTCAAATTTAAACAGGAATCCCTTTGTTAATATTACATTCCAGACTCTGCTGAAGCGAAAATCCTGCCTTCAAGGACAGCATCACACTACGAACTTGAAAAGAACCGTTTCTCTTTGAAACACCTATATTTAAAACACTTCTTGAGCTTGTTTTAGTGGACCTTGAGGGCGGCTCAACTACCAGCCTCTTATTTTGGATGATACGTTCAAGTGTGTGAGGCAAAGAATAAATTAAAGTATTCTGTTGGCCCTTATTGACCCTTTGACAATTCAATAACATGCAGGACACAAATAATAAACACTGACTAAACCATTTGTTGACCAGACTTTAAAGACCAGTCTATAAGGAGCGAACTTCATTAACAGGAAATATACATCCAATATTAGGTAAGTAAGTAATTCATTTATATTTATATAGCGCTTTTTCAGACCAGGGTCACAAAGTGCCTAAACAATCAAAACAATACCCAATAAAATATATACATAAAAAGGTCAAGATAACACTGAGAACAACTCAAGAGTCCCAGAAAATCAGGGAAAAGCCTGAAGAAATAAAAATGCCTTGAGATGTTTTTTGAAGGAGTCTCTAGACTCCATCAAGTGCAGAGAGATGAAGATCACTCCAAAGCTAGTAGTCTTCTTTTTGGAAGCTATGTTAGCATTCACCCTAAACATACTGTTCATTAACACTGGAGAACTTTGAATAAATAATTCAATTTCATTTCCAAGCATTTAAAGGCCAAATAACGCGGTGGTTTGTTGAGTTCGACACATGAATGTATAGAAGATGAATTTGGTAAATACTGATCTTGAACACGAGGCCAAAATAGATTTTATTGGACAGTATTGACGTAGGATCGTGACAGAAGCTGTGAGGTGGTAACTATCTGAGCAGTCTGAAGGAGATCTGCTGGAAATGTGCAAGTAAACAGAAAAATGTTTCTTGTTTTGACGACAAAAGCTGGAAAGACTGGATCCAGAGCCACGAGATTAGAGAATGAGGTCGAGGGTATATACATGTCGGGATTAACAACAACCTTCTGCAGCAGCAGCATCACAAGAGCGGCCTTCAAGCTAACAAACCCCGAGTCACCGGCACCGGTTCAAGCCCTCGAGGTCCTCGGTTCTGGAGCCGGACGAGAGAGTCGTTGATGCAGGAGGCGGCGGCGCAGGGCCCGGTGGACATGTTTCATAATATCAGCCACAATATCTCAGGCTCTCGGCTCGGACGCGCGCACACGCACCACCGACAGCTCCACGTACTTTATGAATCACAGAAAGACGAGGAAAGTCACCGCAAACAAACATACTTTATAAGAAGAAGAACAAAACAAAATGGCGGTGAAGATGTGGCACAGTGTGTCAACCTGCGCTAACGTTAGCAAACCTCGCACACACCACCAAACCCACGATTAAAGATGCATTTCTCGTTTGTGTTCTTCGTTCACTTCACTCTAAACACGACCTCAGTGGGTTTTTGAAAACAAAACCGCTCAAGAAATATGTGTAAATGTGACAGAAACACGATAATCCCCTCGCTTAGCAATGCTAACGGCTAGGCTAACTAGCATCAACAAGCAACAAATAAAGCCCGTGTTTGGGCGATTTTCCGAACCCAGCACGACGTGCGTGGAGTTTACAGTGTAAACAAACATAGTCGCCGAGTGGGTCTTATTTTAAATAAGCGGTGAACATCGTCCACTAACCTGGATTTGTCCCGAGGTGTGTGTGGGGGGTTGTTGTAGCGCAGAGTGAGGTTAGCAATGCTAGCAAAGTGACCGAGCTAAGCTAACACAAACAGCCTAATCTCTCGGAACCAAACACCGCGACAATCGGAACCACGAACGGATCTTACTTGCACTCCTTTTATTTCCCAGAAAAGAAAGCAAACGGGAAAGAAAAGCGTCACGCTGGGCTCGATCCGTCACCTAAAGAGCCGTCTGCGGCTTCTGAGTGACTTCCAGCGATGGAAGCCGTTTGGTACCGGATCGTAATGTGTTCAGTGGCGGCGACGCGAAGCACACCGTGGGCTGGACCGAGGATGCTGGAGGCGTCAGTGCAGTCACAACATGATCCAGTCACAACATCACAACA
>JACEEU010000728.1:172500-181862 GCA_016630915.1 Callionymus lyra | reverse complement strand
AAATCATCACGATCACAAATCATCACGATCACAAATCATCACGATCACAAATCATCACGATCACAAATCATCACGATCACAAATCATCACGATCACAAATCATCATGATCATAAATCATCATGATCACAAATCATCACGATCATAAATCATCACGATCATAAATCATCACGATCATAAATCATCACGATCATAAATCATCACGATCACAAATCATCATGATCACAAATCATCACGATCATAAATCATCATGATCACAAACCATCATGATCACAAATCATCACGATCATAAATCATCACGATCATAAATCATCACGATCACAAATCATCACGATCATAAATCATCACGATCATAAATCATCACGATCACAAATCATCACGATCATAAATCATCACGATCATAAATCATCACGATCATAAATCATCACGATCATAAATCATCACGATCATAAATCATCACGATCATAAATCATCACGATCTCAAATGCTTGTCCAGATCTGCTCAGCAGACACTGGAGCACAGAGAGGTGAACGATCACCAACAGAGCAGTCGTGAACACGGAACCGTCGGCCTATGAGGTGAGAACCTGGCACCGGACGAGGACAGATGGGAAAACAGGAAGACTCCTCGGAGGACGAGTCTGTTGCTCCTCGGAGATCTCCCTGGTTTTTCCACTCTGAGTCGGAGGATCATGTGGTGAGGAAATCCTCATGAAAGAAACAAAACACCTCGATTCATGGTTTCATTCTCACATACGTGACGTAAAAACACGTCTTTGAAACTCTGAAGACGACAAACATCTTGTCAGGCTCTGGATTTCAGAAGGAATTCTACTTATGAGCCACTGATGATGAAGAGAAGTATGAGATCCATTTCAACAACATATGCTCCATACATGACTATATATATATGTCACAGTACAGATTGGAATCCAGTAGGATCTGGAATCCTCCTAGGACGGATTGGAATCCCAATATTCAGATCCCAGTTCAGTATCTATACTAGTAGGATCTAAAATCCTACTGGAAACCCTACTTTTGAACACTGATAGTAACCAGTCGTCGAAACACTATCATCAACACTCGACAACACTTTTCTTCAATAGAAACAAGTCATTAAGTTGTGTTTCATTGTGTTATTGTTGTTATTTTGTGGTCAAATTAGTGTTTTCACAAGACATTTATGTCGGTATCTACTACGTCAGTGACGTAGCTTGAGTTTAGCTTGAGTTTAGCTTGAGTTTAGCTTGAGTTTAGCTTGAGTTTAGCTTGAGTTCGTATAGTTTAGCTTGAGTTTAGCTTGAGTTTAGCTTGAGTTTAGCTTGAGTTTAGCTTGAGTTTAGCTTGAGTTTAGCTTGAGTTTAGCTTGAGTTTAGCTTGAGTTTAGCTTGAGTTTAGCTTAAGTTTAGCTTGAGTTTAGCTTGAGTTTAGCTTAAGTTTAGCTTGAGTTTAGCTTGAGTTTAGCTTGAGTTTAGCTTCAGTTTAGCTTCAGTTTAGCTTCAGTTTAGCTTAAGTTTAGCTTGAGTTTAGCTTGAGTTTAGCTTGAGTTTAGCTTGAGTTTAGCTTGAGTTTAGCTTGAGTTTAGCTTGAGTTTAGCTTAAGTTTAGCTTGAGTTTAGCTTGAGTTTAGCTTAAGTTTAGCTTGAGTTTAGCTTGAGTTTAGTTTTAGCTTGAGTTTAGCTTGAGTTTAGCTTGAGTTTAGCTTGAGTTTAGCTTGAGTTTAGCTTAAGTTTAGCTTGAGTTTAGCTTGAGTTTAGCTTGAGTTTAGCTTGAGTTTAGCTTCAGTTTAGCTTCAGTTTAGCTTCAGTTTAGCTTCAGTTTAGCTTGAATTTAGCTTGAGTTTAGCTTCAGTTTAGCTTAAGTTTAGCTTAAGTTTAGCTTCAGTTTAGCTTCAGATTAGCTTCATCTATGTCACTAAGATGGAGGACATTAAGGGTGGAAAGTGTCCATCGGTACACACTCAATTTTCTGTCCACTTAAGTGCTCATCGTGCACTACATTTCCACACACACTGCTCACCGGGTTGCACTTGTCAAATGTTTAGGTCGATAGAAGGTTTTTGATCTTAAAACTAGTCAAAGAAGAAACATTTACTTCTTAAAAAAAACGTCGAGATAAAAACGAGTCGGAGCAACAAAGACCTGAAATGAAAACATGGAGATGATTCTGTTTGAACCTGATGTGTGTTTGAAAGTGTGTCTCGAATATGACGGTTTTATACAGTTGTGAGTCCATGAAACTCAGATAATCCAGATCAGGAAAAGACAGCGTGAAGGAGGGACTGAGATTCTCGCTGCACTTTGAATGAACCTAGAACACACACACACACTCACACACTCACACACACACACACACACACACACACACACACACCCCACACACACACACACACTCACACACTCACCAGAGCTCTCATTCCTTATTAATATATTCATTTCAGTGACGTTCCTCCGGACGCTCCTCGGTCCGACCTCAGCAGAACGTCCATCAGGTGTGTTCCATAAATACAACTTCCTGTCGCCCGAGACCTGAACACACTCACGGAGGAACATTCGAGGAAGTCCGTCGAGACGTCGGCGCTAAATCTTTCATTTGCAAAACACACACAATAAATCTGCTGTTGTCGTAGAACGACAGAGATGAATAAACACTAAACTAAGAGCTGCTTGTGATCCGAGGAATAAAAAACACCGTCAGCTCCGTGTGTTTGTAGACGGATCGTATTTTTGAATGAATCTCCGTTGGTTCAGAATCATTTGATCTCACCTTCAATCTCTGGAAGCAGATCTTTGTTAGTTTCTAGTTGTGGTTTAGTTAAAAAAAATGACATAAATTCACTCAAACGATTGCAAACTTTGGTTTGCTTCCAGAGAAGACACATGTTTTTGTGTCGTCGTGGTTACGACTCGACTTCATAACTTCTGATGACGACCTCAGGATCAAAATGTAGAAATTAAAAGTTATTTTCAACTTTAGGACGAACACGTGACACAGATCTGACAACTTGTATTCATTTCCCCAAAAAAGTTGTGGTTTATTTTTACAGAGATTCAAACCTTATTTTCAGAAGCATCGACTGGTAAAACTTATAAGTAAGTATATAAGTAATAAATACATAAGTAAGTAAGTAGGTAAGTAAGTAAGTAAGTATATAAGTATATAAGCAATAAATACATAAGTAAGTAAGTAGGTAAGTAAGTAAGTATATAAGTATATAAGTAATAAATATATAAGTAAGTAAGTAGGTAAGTAAGTAAGTATATAAGTATATAAGTAATAAATACATAAGTAAGTAAGTAGGTAAGTAAGTAAGTAAGTAAGTATATAAGTATATAAGTATATAAGTAATAAATACATAAGTAAGTAAGTAGGTAAGTAAGTAAGTATATAAGTATATAAGTAATAAATATATAAGTAAGTAAGTAGGTAAGTAAGTAAGTAAGTATATAAGTATATAAGTAATAAATACATAAGTAAGTAAGTAGGTAAGTAAGTAAGTAAGTATATAAGTATATAAGTAATAAATATATAAGTAAGTAAGTAAGTAAGTATAAAAGTAATAAATACATAAGTAAGTAAGTAAGTATATAAGTAATAAATACATAAGTAAGTAAGTAAGTATATAAGTATATAAGTAATACATATATAAGTAAGTAAGTAGGTAAGTAAGGAAGTAAGTATATAAGTATATAAGTATATAAGTAATAAGTACATAAGTACATAAGTAAGTAAGTAAGTAAGTATATAAGTAATAAATACATAAGTAAGTAAGTAAGTAAGTATATAAGTATATAAGTAATAAATACATAAGTAAGTAAGTAAGTAAGTAAGTAAATAAGTAGGTAAGTAAGTAAGTAAATGGGTAAGTAAGTAACTAAGTAATATTTTAAATATTCAATTCAACTATTGAATATTCTGATGTCACTGATAAACTTCCATATACTTGCTCTATGATGTCGTCACTTGTTCAACAAATACTTTTGATTCGCTCTCGACTCTCAGACTTAAAGCAGCAACACATCCGTGAAGCTCTGTCTCTGAAACATGACGTGTTTCCTAGAACTTCATGACATGAGGCTTCATCCTCGTGACGTCTGTGTGATCTCAGCATCTCAGTCCAGCTCTAATGGTGTGTTCTCACAGAGGGAGTCCACCCTGAAGCACTTAACCAAGAAGCAGCGACACACACTCAACACGCAGCGACACACACTCAACACGCAGCGACACACACTCAACACGCAGCGACACACACTCAACATGGAAGAGCTTCTGAGTGACGAGGTCATGCATGTTGCTCGCTCGATACGTCGTGCGATACTGAGGAGGAAGTCAAGAGATGGAGGGAGCGAGAAGACGAGATGGAGGGAGCGAGAAGACGAGATGGAGGGAGCGAGAAGACGAGATGGAGGGAGCGAGAAGACGAGATGGAGGGAGCGAGAAGACGAGATGGAGGGAGCGAGAAGAAGAGATGGAGGGAGCGAGAAGACGAGATGGAGGGAGCGAGAAGACGAGATGGAGGGAGCGAGAAGACGAGATGGAGGGAGCGAGAAGACGAGATGGAGGGAGCGAGAAGACGAGATGGAGGGAGCGAGAAGAAGAGATGGAGGGAGCGAGAAGACGAGATGGAGGGAGCGAGAAGACGAGATGGAGGGAGCGAGAAGACCCGGATGGAGGGAGCGAGAAGACGAGATGGAGGGAGCGAGAAGACGAGATGGAGGGAGCGAGAAGAAGAGATGGAGGGAGCGAGAAGACGAGATGGAGGGAGCGAGAAGACGAGACGGAGGGAGCGAGAAGACGAGACGGAGGGAGCGAGAAGACGAGATGGAGGGAGCGAGAAGACGAGATGGAGGGAGCGAGAAGATGAGACGGAGGGAGCGAGAAGACGAGACGGAGGGAGCGAGAAGAAGAGATGGAGGGAGCGAGAAGACGAGATGGAGGGAGCGAGAAGACGAGACGGAGGGAGCGAGAAGACGAGATGGAGGGAGCGAGAAGACGAGATGGAGGGAGTGAGAAGACGAGATGAAGGGAGCGAGAAGACGAGATGGAGGGAGCGAGAAGACGAGATGGAGGGAGCGAGAAGACGAGAAGGAGGGAGCGAGAAGACGAGATGGAGGGAGCGAGAAGAAGAGATGGAGGGAGCGAGAAGACGAGATGGAGGGAGCGAGAAGACGAGAAGGAGGGAGCGAGAAGACGAGATGGAGGGAGCGAGAAGACGAGATGGAGGGAGCGAGAAGAAGAGATGGAGGGAGCGAGAAGACGAGATGGAGGGAGCGAGAAGAAGAGATGGAGGGAGCGAGAAGACGAGATGGAGGGAGCGAGAAGACGAGAAGGAGGGAGCGAGAAGACGAGATGGAGGGAGCGAGAAGACGAGACGGAGGGAGCGAGAAGACGAGATGGAGGGAGCGAGAAGATGAGATGGAGGGAGCGAGAAGACGAGATGGAGGGAGCGAGAAGATGAGATGGAGGGAGCGAGAAGAAGAGATGGAGGGAGCGAGAAGACGAGATGGAGGGAGCGAGAAGAAGAGATGGAGGGAGCGAGAAGAACGAGATGGAGGGAGCGAGAAGACGAGATGGAGGGAGCGAGAAGACGAGATGGAGGGAGCGAGAAGACGAGATGGAGGGAGCGAGAAGAAGAGATGGAGGGAGCGAGAAGACGAGATGGAGGGAGCGAGAAGACGAGAAGGAGGGAGCGAGAAGACGAGATGGAGGGAGCGAGAAGACGAGATGGAGGGAGCGAGAAGACGAGATGGAGGGAGCGAGAAGACGAGATGGAGGGAGCGAGAAGACGAGAAGGAGGGAGCGAGAAGACGAGATGGAGGGAGCGAGAAGAAGAGATGGAGGGAGCGAGAAGACGAGATGGAGGGAGCGAGAAGACGAGAAGGAGGGAGCGAGAAGACGAGATGGAGGGAGCGAGAAGACGAGATGGAGGGAGCGAGAAGAAGAGATGGAGGGAGCGAGAAGACGAGATGGAGGGAGCGAGAAGAAGAGATGGAGGGAGCGAGAAGACGAGATGGAGGGAGCGAGAAGACGAGATGGAGGGAGCGAGAAGACGAGATGGAGGGAGCGAGAAGACGAGACGGAGGGAGCGAGAAGACGAGATGGAGGGAGCGAGCAGACGAGATGGAGGGAGCGAGAAGACGAGATGGAGGGAGCGAGAAGAAGAGATGGAGGGAGCGAGAAGACGAGATGGAGGGAGCGAGAAGATGAGATGGAGGAGCGAGAAGAAGAGGGAGGGAGCGAGAAGACGAGATGGAGGGAGCGAGAAGACGAGATGGAGGGAGCGAGAAGAAGAGATGGAGGGAGCGAGAAGACGAGATGGAGGGAGCGAGAAGACGAGATGGAGGGAGCGAGCAGACGAGATGGAGGGAGCGAGAAGACGAGATGGAGGGAGCGAGAAGAAGAGATGGAGGGAGCGAGAAGACGAGATGGAGGGAGCGAGAAGAAGAGATGGAGGGAGCGAGAAGACGAGATGGAGGGAGCGAGAAGAAGAGATGGAGGGAGCGAGAAGACGAGATGGAGGGAGCGAGAAGACGAGATGGAGGGAGCGAGAAGACGAGATGGAGGGAGCGAGAAGACGAGATGGAGGGAGCGAGAAGACGAGATGGAGGGAGCGAGAAGACGAGATGGAGGGAGCGAGAAGACGAGATGGAGGGAGCGAGCAGACGAGATGGAGGGAGCGAGAAGACGAGATGGAGGGAGCGAGCAGACGAGATGGAGGGAGCGAGAAGACGAGATGGAGGGAGCGAGAAGACGAGATGGAGGGAGCGAGAAGACGAGATGGAGGGAGCGAGGACAGACGAGATGGAGGGAGCGAGAAGCCGAGGAGGGAGCGCGAGAGACGAGATGGAGGGAGCGAGAAGAAGAGATGGAGGGAGCGAGAAGACGAGATGGAGGGAGCGAGAAGACGAGATGGAGGGAGCGAGCAGACGAGATGGAGGGAGCGAGAAGACGAGAAGGAGGGAGCGAGAAGACGAGACGGAGGGAGCGAGAAGACGAGATGGAGGGAGCGAGAAGACGAGACGGAGGGAGCGAGAAGACGAGATGGAGGGAGCGAGAAGACGAGACGGAGGGAGCGAGAAGAAGAGATGGAGGGAGCGAGAAGACGAGATGGAGGGAGCGAGAAGACGAGACGGAGGGAGCGAGAAGACGAGATGGAGGGAGCGAGAAGACGAGATGGAGGGAGTGAGAAGACGAGATGAAGGGAGCGAGAAGACGAGATGGAGGGAGCGAGAAGACGAGATGGAGGGAGCGAGAAGACGAGAAGGAGGGAGCGAGAAGACGAGATGGAGGGAGCGAGAAGAAGAGATGGAGGGAGCGAGAAGACGAGATGGAGGGAGCGAGAAGACGAGATGGAGGGAGCGAGAAGACGAGATGGAGGGAGCGAGAAGACGAGATGGAGGGAGCGAGAAGACGAGATGGAGGGAGCGAGAAGAAGAGATGGAGGGAGAGCGAGAGATGGAGGGAGCGAGAAGAAGAGATGGAGGGAGCGAGAAGACGAGATGGAGGGAGCGAGAAGACGAGATGGAGGGAGCGAGAAGACGAGATGGAGGGAGCGAGAAGACGAGACGGAGGGAGCGAGAAGAGGATGGAGGGAGCGAGAAGATGAGATGGAGGGAGCGAGAAGACGAGATGGAGGGAGCGAAAAAAGAAAAGGAGGGAGCAGAAGAAGAGATGGAGGGAGCGAGAAGAAGAGATGGAGGGAGCGAGAAGAAGAGATGGAGGGAGCGAGAAGACGAGATGGAGGGAGCGAGAAGACGAGATGGAGGGAGCGAGAAGACGAGATGGAGGGAGCGAGAAGACGAGATGGAGGGAGCGAGAAGAAGAGATGGAGGGAGCGAGAAGACGAGATGGAGGGAGCGAGAAGACGAGAAGGAGGGAGCGAGAAGAAGAGATGGAGGGAGCGAGAAGAAGAGATGGAGGGAGCGAGCAGACGAGTGCACGTGGAACAGACAGCAGTTCATCTTCATCTCCAGCTCTGTCCCTGGAACCACTTCATGAAAGAAGTCCTGCTGAAAATCAATGGCAGCCTGAGCCGCGTAAAGGTCAGTCTTTCAGCGGCGCCGGCCTCGGCGACCCGTCCGGGCCGAGCTCCTGCTGTGAAGCCCTGCTAAGTAGAATTAATGGCGGGATCGATTATTCTGCTCACAACCTCAATTGAAGCGAGAATCTTTTGAAGAGACTGGAAGAAAAATTCACCACAAGAGGACTTTTGAAAGTTCTGCTCAAATATGGAAAAACCTGTTGGTCTCGATCTTTAGTTTAACATAGTTTACATAGAGTTGAATGAACAGAAAGTACATGTGATTGAATCCCTTAATGAGTTACTTACTTAGTTACTTACTTAATTAGCTACTTAGTTACTCACTTACTTAATTAATTACTCACTTAGTTACTTAGTTACTTACTTAGTTACTTACTTAATTAGTTACTTAGTTACTTACTTACTTACTTAGTAACTTAGTTACTTAGTTACTCACTTACTTAGTTACTTACTTACTTAGTTACTTAGTTAATTAGTTACTTAGTTACTTACTTACTTAGTTACTTACTTAATTAGTTGCTTAGTTACTTACTTACTTAGTTACTTACTCACTTAGTTACTCACTTACTTACTTAGTTACTTACTTACTTAGTTACTTACTTAATTAGTTACTCACTTACTTACTTAGTTACTTACTTACTTAGTTACTTACTTACTTAGTTACTTACTTAATTAGTTACTTACTTACTTACTTACTTACTTAGTTACTTAGTTACTTACTTACTTACTTACTTACTTACTTAGTTACTTACTTACTTAGTTACTTACTTACTTAGTTACTTACTTAATTAGTTACTTAGTTACTTACTTAATTAGTTACTTACGTTCTTACATTTTACCTTTATGTTTATTCAGCAGCTAAAGCACTTTACACTACTTTAAATGACACATTCACACACAATCACTCACTGACGGGAGTAGGCTGCGACGCAGCTCCACCATCAGCATCCATCAGGATCAAGAGTCTTGCTCAGGGACACGATGTCGTCCGGAGCTGGGATTGAACCCAAGACTTCTCAGGCCACAATCCGAGCGTCTGAGCTATGATGTCCTATTAGAAGGTTGTGACGACGATCATCTACATTTATAATCAATAACATTATGATTAGTAAGTGAAGGTATTTGTTTGTATTGTATCGTAAATAAATAAACAATACAAGTAGAAATATATACACGACTCACGACTCACGACTCACGACTCACGACCCACGACTCAAGACTCAAGACTCAAGACTCAAGACTCACGACTCAAGACTCACGACCCACGACTCACGACTCACGACTCAAGACTCACGACCCACGACTCAAGACTCACGACTCAAGA
>JACEEU010000728.1:147500-170000 GCA_016630915.1 Callionymus lyra | reverse complement strand
GTATCTGAAAGATTATATTAGATTATATTAGATTAAATAGACTTTGTTAATCCCTCTGGAGATCTCCTTCAGCACATTGAGCTTCCAGTTCACAGCAGACGATAGTTTCATAAAAACAAGAACAACGTTCAAATAAAAAGAACAAAGTGCAAGGGATGACAAAGTGCAAATATAAAGAGATAGATCAAATGAAATAACTCAAAGAGAAAGATACAAAGGTAAACATAGAATCACACCATCCTTTCACTAAAGAAGTGTTTTTTTTTTTTAAAGGTATAAAAAAGTGTTTTCTCTCCAGTTAAGGCGAAAAACAAGCCTTTAAATGAGGAGAAGATCAGTAACAACAATCTACATGAAACATCAAGGCTCTGATGAGATGTATTTTTCAACGGTTATCGATTGTGTTGTTGTTGTTGTGCTCATTTATTTCATCTAAAGTCTGGTCCGTGACCATCAGGCAGATATCAGGTTCAAGATGCATGGACGAGCCAGACTGTGTTCTAGTTCACCTCAGGTTAGGTAGAAGTTGATTGACCTCAGGTCAGCGTCCGCTGAAAGTTCTGCTTTCACAAACGCTCGACCACGAACCAAGAATCTAGTTCCATGAAAACATACGATTAAAGAGTACAAAGTACTTTCACGTCAAGTTCTACCTCGTGTCCTCAACCTACCCATCCAACCCCATCCAACCACATGAAACCAGTCCATTTTCCGTTCCTTGAGCAGCAGCAGTGAGAGACCATACGAGTCGACGACTACATATGAAAACACCACTTTTTACCAACATTTTTACCAAACATTTCTTTCAACTTTCAAAACATATTTCAGCTCGTGCAGACGATCACATGACCTCCTTGGAAACAGAAAGATCAATGTGTCGTGACCGAGATAAATGATGTATATAGTTAATCATTTTGATTAAATACTTGAGTTTGTACATTTTTACCAAAGAGTTGTCGAGCTCCAGTCGTTTCACCTTATCTTATCTTAAACACTGACATCTTTGTAGGTCATGATATCAACACGAACAAACATCGTTGATTTTGAAACAAACGTGGACAACAAGAATCATTTAAATAATTGGTTTTCTATTGATTATTACTGTCTGGAATGTGTTTTTCTTGATAAAAGATAGACTTAAGATGGACTTAAGATAGACTTAAGATGGACTTAAGATAGGCTTAAGATGGACTTAAGATAGACTTAAGATGGACTTAAAATAGGCTTAAGACAGACTAAAGATAGACTTGAATAGAATTAAGGTACAATTAAGAAAGACTTAAGATAGACTTTGCTATAAATTAGGATAGTCTTAAGAAAGAGTTAAAATGGAATCAAGATTAACCTAAAATAGTCTTAAGATAGACTTGAATATAATTAAGATAGAATTAAGATGGACTTGAGATAGACTTAGAATAGATTTGACATCAAACACAACAAAGACAGCGAACACAGCAAACACAGCAAACACAACAAACACAACAAACACAGCAAACACAACAAACACAGCAAACACAACAAACACAACAAACACAGCAAACACAACAAACACAACAAACACAACAAACACAACAAACACAGCAAACACAACAAACACAACAAACACAACAAACACAGCAAACACAACAAACACAACAAACACAACAAACACAACAAACACAACAAACACAGCAAACACAGCAAACACAACAAACACAGCAAACACAGCAAACACAACAAACACAACAAACACAACAAGCACAACAAGCACAACAAACACAACAAACACAGCAAACACAACAAACACAACAAACACAACAAACACAACAAACACAACAAACTCAACAAACACAACAAACACAACAAACACAGAAAACACAGCAAACACAGCAAACACAACAAACACAACAAACACAGCAAACACAGCAAACACAGCAAACACAGCAAACACAACAAACACAACAAACACAGCAAACACAGCAAACACAACAAACACAACAAACACAGCAAACACAGGCGTCATGTGAGAATCATGAAGAATGAAATCAATAAACATGGAGAAACTCTCGAGGAGAAACTGACGACGGCCGCGACTCGACGCCAACAAACGCTGACGAGCTTAAGTGGGTTCAGGTGGTGCATCCTGGGTAATGGTCTAAAAAACAAAAGTACTGGACCGAGGAAACGGATGCACTGGTTCTGAAGAGAAGCAAAGATCCTCCTCTGAACACATGATGGATTCTCTGATCCTCTCAATGGAATCCATAACAAATAACCAGACTTTTCTCTCCATTATCGTCCAGCAAACCTTGTTGTCTTCATCTGTTCACGACCTTGACTTCACATTCCTCTCCCAGGCACCGGGTCCGGACCTGGTTCTGGGAGGCTGGGAATTGAACCTATGGGAGGATGAGCAGACGTCTCCCATGACGGATCAATGGTGGGTCTGACCACAGGGCGAGAGGCCAGGGACCCGTTAATAGAATCCCAATGTCAGGGCTGACACCTCCAGAGGAGGTTCTGTGATGTCACTGGTTAACTGGTTACTTTGGTTCTAGTAACTGAGGAGGAGCAGGTTCTGTGATGTCACTGGTTAACTGGTTACTTTGGTTCTAGTAACTGAGGAGGAGCAGGTTCTGTGATGTCACTGGTTAACTGGTTACTTTGGTTCTAGTAACTGAGGAGGACGAAGGTTCTGTGATGTCACTGGTTAACTGGTTACTTTGGTTCTAGTAACTGAGGAGGACTAAGGTTCTGTGATGTCACTGGTTAACTGGTTACTTTGGTTCTAGTAACTGAGGAGGACTAAGGTTCTGTGATGTCACTGGTTAACTGGTTACTTTGGTTCTAGTAACTGAGGAGGAGTAGGTTCTGTGATGTCACTGGTTAACTGGTTACTTTGGTTCTAGTAACTGAGGCCCCCGCCCCCCCGGGGGGGGGAAGGGGGTTTGGGGGGCCCCTGGTTACCTGGTTCCTTTGGTTAACTGGTTACTGAGGTTTAGGACTGAGAGGACTAGGTTCTGTGATGTCACTGGTTAACTGGTTACTTTGGTTCTAGTAACTGAGGAGGAGCTAAGGTTCTGTGATGTCACTGGTTAACTGGTTACTTTGGTTCTAGTAACTGAGGAGGACTAAGGTTCTGTGATGTCACTGGTTAACTGGTTACTTTGGTTCTAGTAACTGAGGAGGAGCAGGTTCTGTGATGTCACTGGTTAACTGGTTACTTTGGTTCTAGTAACTGAGGAGGACTAAGGTTCTGTGATGTCACTGGTTAACTGGTTACTTTGGTTCTAGTTACTGAGGAGGACTAAGGTTCTGTGATGTCACTGGTTAACTGGTTACTTTGGTTCTAGTAACTGAGGAGGACTAAGGTTCTGTGTTGTCACTGGTTAACTGGTTACTTTGGTTCTAGTAACTGAGGAGGAGTAGGTTCTGTGATGTCACTAGTTAACTGGTTACTTTGGTTCTAGTAACTGAGGGGGGGGGGGGGGGGGGGGGGGGGGGGGGGGGGGGGGGGGGGGAGGGGTTTTGGGTTGTCCCCGGTTAACTGGTTACTTTGGTTCTAGTAACTGAGGAGGAGCAGGTTCTGTGATGTCACTGGTTAACTGGTTACTTTGGTTCTAGTAACTGAGGAGGACGAAGGTTCTGTGATGTCACTGGTTAACTGGTTACTTTGGTTCTAGTAACTGAGGACGAAGGTTCTGTGATGTCACTGGTTAACTGGTTACTTTGGTTCTAGTAACTGAGGACGAAGGTTCTGTGATCAAAAACTCAAGAATCGTCTTTTAAAAGTTGAAATAAATGACAAATGTATGGATGTTGTATCAGAATCCATAGTTTCAGGCGACTGGAGCTCCAGAACTCTAGCGCCACCTGTTGTTTGTATCAATTATATATATATATATGTATAAAAAGATTAGGTTACATGAGACAAAACAGATTTCACAGGATCGACGAAAACACATTGCTTGGTAAATATAAAAAGAGGTAAAAATAAATGATTTAAAATCATATATATTTGATATCATCAGTTTCATGAGTGTGTATCTAATTAAAAGTTTACAGTTTAAACTAGATTCAGGATATAAATGTAATGTGTCTGAACATATTGATCCTGTACGAATACTTGCTGTTTATGTTTCACTAAAGTGTGTTTATGATGAAATAATTACATTTTTATTATCATGTTTAACACTCAAATATTTCAGGCGTTTGGTCACGTTTGTGATGGAATTAAACCTCTAACCTGATGACTGAGGACGAGAGGATACAGTGAGTCCAGCAGCTTTTAAAGCTGGACATATTTTGGTTTGAAAACAAATGAAAGTAGTTACGACTTCAAGAGTCATGTGGTCTGTAAATACTACAACCCCAGAGTCAAGTACTGGACAATACTACACATATATACTTGTTACTACACTATCACAACACCAGAGTCAAGTACTGGACAATACTACACATATATACTTGTTACTACACTATCACAACACCAGAGTCAAGTACTGGACAATACTACACATATATACTTGTTACTACACTATCACAACACCAGAGTCAAGTACTGGACAATACTACACATATATACTTGTTACTACACTATCACAACACCAGAGTCAAGTACTGTACAATACTACACATATATACTTGTCACTACACTATCACAACACCAGAGTCAAGTACTGTACAATACTACACATATATACTTGTTACTACACTATCACAACACCAGAGTCAAGTACTGTACAATACTACACATATATACTTGTCACTACACTATCACAACACCAGAGTCAAGTACTCCACAATACTACACATATATCCTTGTTACTACACTATCACAACACCAGAGTCAAGTACTGGACAATACTACACATATATACTTGTTACTACACTATCACAACACCAGAGTCAAGTACTGGACAATACTACACATATATACTTGTTACTACACTATCACAACACCAGAGTCAAGTACTGGACAATACTACACATATATACTTGTTACTACACTATCACAACACCAGAGTCAAGTACTGTACAATACTACACATATATACTTGTCACTACACTATCACAACACCAGAGTCAAGTACTGGACAATACTACACATATATACTTGTTACTACACTATCACAACACCAGAGTCAAGTACTGTACAATACTACACATATATACTTGTCACTACACTATCACAACACCAGAGTCAAGTACTCCACAATACTACACATATATCCTTGTTACTACACTATCACAACACCAGAGTCAAGTACTCGACAATACTACACATATATACTTGTTACTACACTATCACAACACCAGAGTCAAGTACTGGACAATACTACACATATATACTTGTTACTACACTATCACAACACCAGAGTCAAGTACTGGACAATACTACAGATATATACTTGTTACTACACTATCACAACACCAGAGTCAAGTACTCCACAATACTACACATATATACTTGTTACTACACTATCACAACACCAGAGTCAAGTACTCCACAATACTACACATATATACTTGTTACTACACTATCACAACACCAGAGTCAAGTACTGGACAATACTACACATATATACTTGTTACTGCACTATCACAACACCAGAGTCAAGTACTCAACAATACTACACATATATACTTGTTACTACACTATCACAACACCAGAGTCAAGTACTGGACAATACTACACATATATACTTGTTACTACACTATCACAACACCAGAGTCAAGTACTCAACAATACTACACATATATACTTGTTACTACACTATAACTATATATCGTATCCTTGAACATGACACACATCAACACTCTACACTTTAAGCACCTTAGATGGTGAATATAGAAGGTTCACGTCTCGTCTAGTCACGGGTACTGACCACTGCCAGCCGACTCCTCCACCAGTCTCTCTAGAAAGGAAAGATGTTGCGGCTGCAGGTCCGACAGGCTGAGGTGCAGTGATGTCGTTCAGGAATGAATGGGTCGTGCAGGTTTGATCGGCAACTTTCATTTATATGTAAATGACTCGTCGCTGCAGCAGCTGTTGTTGAAACTGCAGCGAAGTGAGTCCATGAACCACTGGAGTGAGAGACTGACCTGCTCTTACGTTCACCCTGATCTTACTGTAATTACATTCCAACTGTTAAACATATTTTATACAAGAAGTTTTATCTTCAGGACTTTTACTGACCTTTAAAGAAGCTTCAACAATATTGTCATCGTTATTATAACCTTTGTCGTAAAGATTTAAAATGTTGTTTTTAAGGTTATTGTTCATTGTTGTTGTAATTAAAGTTGTTTTTATAGTTATTTTTAATTATATCCTTGTTTTTATTTTTATTGATGCCATTGGTTTACTATTGTTGTTTTTGTCATTATTGTTTTAAATAAATAAAAAATATTATTTTAATGCCATTATTTAATTATGATTATTGTTATTATCATTATTCATCAACAAAAGTATGTGTGTTGTTGTTGTGTTATGTTGAAAGAGACGAGTGACTGGATCACTAGTGTTTGACTAGATCATAAGTTAGTATTACTTCACTGGATCACTAGTGTTTGAATAGATCATAAGTTAGTATTACTTCACTGGATCACTAGTGTTTGACTAGATCATAAGTTAGTATTACTTCACTGGATCACTAGTGTTTGACTAGATCATAAGTTAGTATTACTTCACTGGATCACTAGTGTTTGACTAGATCATAAGTTAGTATTACTTCACTGGATCATAGTGAGTTATTTACTTCACTGGATCACTAGTGTTTGACTAGATCATAAGTTAGTATTACTTCACTGGATCACTAGTGTTTGACTAGATCATAAGTTAGTATTACTTCACTGGATCACTAGTGTTTGACTAGATCATAAGTTAGTATTACTTCACTGGATCACTAGTGTTTGACTAGATCATAAGTTAGTACGTATTTACTTCACTGGATCACTAGTGTTTGACTAGATCATAAGTTAGTATTACTTCACTGGATCACTAGTGTTTGACTAGATCATAAGTTAGTATTACTTCACTGGATCACTAGTGTTTGACTAGATCATAAGTTAGTATTACTTCACTGGATCACTAGTGTTTGACTAGATCATAAGTTAGTATTACTTCACTGGATCACTAGTGTTTGACTAGATCATAAGTTAGTATTACTTCACTGGATCACTAGTGTTTGACTAGATCATAAGTTAGTATTACTTCACTGGATCACTAGTGTTTGACTAGATCATAAGTTAGTATTACTTCACTGGATCACTAGTGTTTGACTAGATCATAAGTTAGTATTACTTCACTGGATCACTAGTGTTTGACTAGATCAATTACTGGATCACAGTGTGTATTACTTCACTGGATCACTAGTGTTTGACTAGATCATGAGTTAGTATTACTTCACTGGATCACTAGTGTTTGACTAGATCATAAGTTAGTATTACTTCACTGGATCACTAGTGTTTGACTAGATCATAAGTTAGTATTACTTCACTGGATCACTAGTGTTTGACTAGATCACAAGTTAGTATTACTTCACTGGATCACTAGTGTTTGACTAGATCATAAGTTAGTATTACTTCACTGGATCACTAGTGTTTGACTAGATCATAAGTTAGTATTACTTCACTGGATCACTAGTGTTTAACTAGATCATAAGTTAGTATTACTTCACTGGATATACTGAGCTAAGACGTGTCACCATAGCAACCCAGCCTAACACAGTTCACAGACGGACGGAGACGTAAACAACAACGAGACATAGAAGTACAAACTAACAACTTTACTGAACGTGACACTGATTGATCGAAGTGTGTATTTAAGAAATGATTGATTTATACAATAAAAAATATAAATCATCACATGTTTTCTGTGAATATCAAACGTGACGATATCATGATATCGATATTTTGTCCATATATCAAGTCTGGACCTTCCCGTTGACGCTGCTGCCCCCGTGACCCCGACCCTGATGATGACCTTTGAACTTTGAAGTATGTTGAACTAGATGTATTTATTGATGTGAAAGTATTCACAAGTTGAAGTAGTGAGTCCTCACGAGCATCTGCTTGTATTGTTGTCCACACAACACTCTGGCGCAGGAACACTCCATCAGCTCCAGGATACAGGAGGTCTTGTGACGCCTCAGTAATTACAATCTCTAACGAGGTGAAGACGAGCTACACACCAACTTTGTGTTGTTTTCTTCTACACACATGACTCACACGAGCGACAAACACTCACGTGTCCTGAGGTTCAATGAATCACTTTTATTTATAAACTTCTGCCCTGAAGTCGCTGCAGAAAAACTGTCTTGAAAGAGTTTAGTTTTCATACAAATATTAAATCTTATGAGTTTTCACTGCAGAGACGAGAAATAACTGATGTAACGAACCTTTGATGTGAATGAATGATGAAGAGAAAACAATAAGTGTGTGTGTGTTTGAGCGTGTTTTTGTGTGTTTGTGTGTGTGCGTGTGTTTGTGTGTGTGCGTGTGTTTGTTTCCGTGTGCGTGTGCATGTTTTTGTTTGTGTGTGTGTGTTTGTTTGTGCGTGTGCATGTTTTTGTGTGCGTGTGTTTGTTTTTGTGTGTTTGTTTGCGTGTGTGTGTGTGTAGGTGTGTATGTGTGTGTGTCTTTTTTCTTTTCATGTGTGTATTTGTGTGTTTTGGTGTGTGTGTGTGTGTGCTTGTTTGTGTGAGTTTGTGTTTGTGCATGAGTGTGTAGGTGTGTATGTGCGTGTGTGTGTGTGTGTGTGTGTGTGTGTGTGTGTGTGTGTGTGTGTGTGTGTGTGTGTGTGTATAGGTCTGTATGTGCATGTGTGTGTGTGTGTGTGTAGGTCTGTGTGTTTGTGTGTGTGTTTGAGTGTGTGAGTGTGTTTGTTTGTTTGTGTGTTTGTGTGTGTGTTTGTGTGTGTGTGTGTGTTTGTACATGTGTGTGTGTTTGTGCATGTGTGTGTGTGTGTGTGGTGTGTGCTTGTTTGTGTGAGTTTGTGTTTGTGCATGAGTGTGTAGGTGTGTATGTGCGTGTGTGTTTGTTTGTATGAGTTTGTGTTTGTGTTTGTGTTTATGCATGTGTGTGTGTGCTTGTTTGTGTGAGTTTGTGTTTGTGCATGAGTGTGTAGGTGTGTATGTGCATGTGTGTTTGTTTGTATGAGTTTGTGTTTGTGTTTGTGTTTGTGCATGAGTGTTTTGTGTGTGAAGGCGTGTATGTGCGTGTGTTTGTGCATGTGTGTGTTGACTTGTGTGCACAGGTGTGTATTTGTGGTACCATCATCCTTCAGGTCAGAGGTCAGCTCTGGAACACGATGACAATAGTTCTTGAAGCTGATCTCGGCCACGAGTGGCTGGTGTGAGTCCGAGCTCAGAGTTGTGTTGTTGCTCTGGTCCGTCTTGATCCAAACGTTCTTTAATGTTTCCTTTGAAGGATGTTTATCCATCGTTACTATTCATGAAGCCTTTGATGGAAACGTTCATCGTCTCGTCTTCAACTGCTGCGAGATCTGATCTGGAGTCTGTTGAGTCAATAATTCATGAGAAGAAATGATCTTTAAACCTGTGAGTCGTCGTCAACTGTTGCTTCTTCTGCCTTTAAGTGACGCATCTGAACCTGAACATGAGTGTGTGTGTGTGTGTGTGTGTGTGTGTGTGTGTGTGTGTGTGTGTGTGTGTGTGTGAGTGTGTGTGTGTGTGTGTGTGTGTGTGGGGGTGTGTGTGTGTGTGTGTGTGTGTGTGTGTGTGTGTGTGTGTGTGTGTGTGTGTGTGTGTGTGTGTGTAACTTCTCATCTTGACCATGTTTTATACTTATTACTTATAAAGTTGCTCTGAAATCTGGACGACGTAATAATGGCTTCACTCCTCCTCCAGCTGTGATCACGCTTTGTTTTACAACGAGTCTCTTGGAGGTGGAGACTCCTCCAGTGACATCTATGACTCCCACCACATAGACCTCTGAAGGGGTTTGAAATGGCCTCACCAGTGACCTCCTCACCAGTGACCTCCTCACCGGTGACCTCCTCACCAGTGACCTCCTCACCAGTGACCTCCTCACCAGTGACCTCCTCACCGGTGACCTCCTCACCAGTGACCTCCTCACCAGTGACCTCCTCACCGGTGACCTCTTCACCAGTGACCTCCTCACCAGTGAACTCCTCCCCAGTGACCTCCTCACCGGTGACCTCCTCACCAGTGACCTCCTCACCAGTGACCTCCTCAACGGTGACCTCCTCACCAGTGACCTCCTCACCGGTGAAGGACCTAAAGTGAGAGAATAGAAGTGATAGAAGTCTGCTGCCTAATGGGCGAAGAAAGACACGACGAAGCCTCCAGACGTGTGTTTGTGTTGAGATGATCAAACGTGTCGTCGGCATGAATGCTTCTAACGACCAGCTCTGATGAATATTAAACCTCAGTTCCATCCACTGGAAGCATCACTTCCACTGATTCGACACTGATTCGGTGAAAAACATGTTCATAAGTAGCTGCAGACGCACAATACTCTCTGATTGAGTTTGTGTTCAACGACACACATTTTCATTCACGCACTGGTTCGTGGGTTCGATGGACGGATGTGAAGAGCTTCTTGATTTATTTACTTACTTATCTGTTTATCTCTTACACACCTGCACAGGAAGAGTTTGGTTCAAATCCACTGCTGCTTCGAAGGGTTTTATTTAAGAAAATACGATAAATCGTTTGTTTTATCTATAGCTTGAAGAGCGAGTCGTGACATCTCTGTGGTGCTGGTGGATTCAAGCAGGAAGAACCAGGACCTCGTGTACTAAGAAATTCGTAGATCTTCTACTAAATATGAGCCTCATGTACTAAGAAGTTCGTAGATCTTCTACTCAATATGAGCCTCGTGTACTAAGAAGTTCGTAGATCTTCTACTCAATATGAGCCTCATGTACTAAGAAGTTCAGATCTTCTACTAAATATGAGCCCACTAAGAAGTTGGTAGATCTTCTACTAAATATGAGCCTCGTACTAAGAAGTTCGTAGTCTTCTACTCAATATGAGCTTCGTGTACTAAGAAGTTCGTAGATCTTCTACTCAATATGAGCCTCGTGTACAAAGAAGTTTCAATTTAAAAATAAAATCTTCTACTAAATATGAGGCCTCATGTACTAAGAAGTTCGTAGATCTTCTACTAAATATGAGCCTCGTGTACTAAAAAAATAAGAAGTTCGTAGATCTTCTACTAAATATGAGCCTCGTGTACTAAGAAGTTCGTAGATCTTCTACTAAATATGAGCCTCGTGTACTAAGAATTGTAGATCTTCTACTAAATAACTTATTTATTTATAAATATCCTTGTATAAGAAGTTCGTAGATCTTCTACTAAATATGAGCCTCGTGTACTAAGAAGTTCGTAGATCTTCTACTAAATATGAGCCTCATGTACTAAGAAGTTTGTTGATCTTCTACTAAATATGAGCCTCGTGTACTAAGACGTTCGTAGATTGTTCTACTAAATATGAGCCTCATGTACTAAGAAGTTCGTAGATCTTCTACTAAATATGGCCTCATAAATTCTACAAATATACCTCATACAAATTAATTAAAATTAATCTTCTACAATATAGCCTCATGTATAAGAATTGTAGATCTTCTACTCAATATGAGCCTCATGTACTAAGAAGTTCGTAGATCTTCTACTCAATATGAGCCTCATGTACTAAGAAGTTCGTAGATCTTCTACTCAATATGAGCTATAAAAAGATCTTCTTACTCAATATGACCTTGTATAAATTTAAAAATACTAAATATGAGCCTCATGTACTAAGAAGTTCGTAGATCTTCTACTAAATATGAGCCTCATGTACAAATATTAAAGAAGTTCGTAGATCTTCTACTAAATATGAGCCTCATGTACTAAGAAGTTCGTAGATCTTATTCACTCAATATGAGCCTCGTGTACTAAGAGGTTCGTAGATCTTCTACTCAATATACCTCATGTATAGAAGTTCTAATCTTCACTCAATATACCTTATAAGAAGTTCGTAGATCTTTCTACAAAAGCTCAAATTCAACACTAAATATGAGCCTCATGTACTAAGAAGTTCGTAGATCTTCTACTCAATATGAGCCTCGTGTACTAAGAAGTTCGAGATCTTCTACTCAAGCTAAAAATAAAAATTGTAGATCTTCTACTCAATATGAGCCTCGTGTACTAAGAAGTTCGTAGATCTTCTACTCAATATGAGCCTCATGTACTAAGAAGTTCGTAGATCTTCTACTAAATATGAGCCTCGTGTACTAAGAAGTTGGTAGATCTTCTACTAAATATGAGCCTCATTAATTGAGCCTCATGCTAAGAAGTTCGTAGATCTTCTACTCAATATGAGCCTCGTGTACTAAGAAGTTCGTAGATCTTCTACTAAATATGAGCCTCATGTACTAAGAAGTTCGTAGATCTTCTACTCAATATGAGCCTCATGTACTAAGAAGTTCGTAGATCTTCTACTCAATATGAGCCTCGTGTACAAAGAAGTTCGTATATCTTCTACTAAATATGAGCCTCATGTACTAAGAAGTTCGTAGATCTTCTACTAAATATGAGCCTCATGTACTAAGAAGTTCGTAGATCTTCTACTCAATATGAGCCTCATGTACTAAGAAGTTCGTAGATCTTCTACTCAATATGAGCCTCGTGTACTAAGAAGTTCGTAGATCTTCTACTCAATATGAGCCTCATGTACTAAGAAGTTCGTAGATCTTCTACTAAATATGAGCCTCATGTACTAAGAAGTTTGTTCATTCATCCGATCTCTTCTCTTTCACCGAACCGTGTTTTCGAAGGACAGACTCTCTTCTCTCCAGATTGTTGTTCATAATGAAGACGGTATGTTCTTCTATAAGCTATAAGTTTATTCACGCGTTCACTGCTGCGTGGACGTGTTTGTGTGTCGTTTCCCGCCAGAGCTGCTAAACTGAGGGTCGTATCTTCGTTTGACATTCTGGATCGCAACCGTCTTCACGTGCTTCGTGACTTCCTAATGAAGACTTCAGGGCCGGGAACTCAAATCTGAATAAATCCTCGCATGGACTGAAAAGCAAGAAAGGTTTTGACCGCATCAAGGAATGTGTGTCGGTGGAAACTGTAAGAGCGACACGAGTCACGGACACCAAGAAAACACGTTTATTCTTCAATGGTTTGAGGTCTAAGAGCCGCAGCACATGCATGTGTCGTTGTTTGTCAGTCAATGGTTGTGCGTCTGTTGCGTGGTCGTTGTCGACACAACGCTCCCTGACCTTTCATCGGTGTTGACGAGTTAAGAAAAGTTGTTTTTCTGTCACAGTTAAAGGTTCGAAAATCATGAAGGCCAGAGAAAGTGACAAAGTAAGTACAACAAGAAGGATGTTTTTTGTGTAAACGGAAAGGAAAATATAAAGTGTAGGAGAAACGCTTGTCAAAGGTGAAGAATAAAAGGAAGTAAATATTAAAAAGTTCCGTTCGCTGTTTTGCTATCAGTTGTCAACTTGAGCCGCAGGTTAAAAACAGGTGTAAGCAATTAAATACATATTATAAACTGGAGTCAATGGCCAAAGTTAAAAGACAATCATACTATTTTAAGGATATGACAACTGAACGGTAATCGATCATCTAGATTTAACACACGTTTCAAATAATCACTTGATTAACTGATAATCTTTCATATTGAATTCATATGAAATAATAATCCATGTACTCAGCTATTCTTCAGGTCAGGTCGACACTCACACTGAGAGACACAAAACAATCTGTAGATGATAACAGCAAGTCTGGTTCCAACAAGGACAAGGACAGACATCTGCGTAAGTCAACTGATAAACAGATTCTCTCTAGACGACATAAACTGCGGTAACTTTCCGCAACTAACAAGTGGCTCGGCCATCTTAGAAGAAAAGTGCAGAGTTACTGACCAATAATAAAATAATGACCAGCGGTGTTTACCTGAATATTCATTCAGCAGTCGGACGCTCTGTAACAGATCCATGTCTCTGGAGTTTTAAACGATTCAAACATTAGCCCTTTGTTGTTTAATGTAGCGACTGAAGCTCAGTTGTCTTCGTCTTCATCTTCGTCCAAAAGGCTTTAATCCAAGAGTAACAAACGAGCAGTTTGAAGGTATTTGGATGTTTTTAAGTGTTTTTTTGGACGAAGATGAAGACGAAGACAACTGAGCTCCAGTCGCTACATTAAAATGAACAAACATTTTTGTCCATAAAAAGAACAGATTACTCTGAAAATAATCAGAGTAGAGATTGAGTGAAGTTGGACTTTTGGGCTTCGGTGGTGAGGTGTTCAGGGCATGTTCCAGTTGTAGGAGACCCCCGGGTGGACCTGGGACACACTGGGGGGACTGTACCTGAGGAGAGGAAAGTCTGGACCTTTGTACGGAAGGTGCATCAACCGCGACTCAACACCACATATTACGAAAACAAGGTACTTTACATCACATTTAATTTTACAGGGTCCACAAGGTAGTTTGCCACAAGTCCCATAATGCACTGCCAGCGATCATAAATAAACATAGCAAGTTTCAAACACAGCTATTGACGGAATAACCAGCCATGCAGTTTCCAGGTGGAGAACCTTAATTTCCCCAGACTGGCTCCACAGACGTGAGAGGATGAAGGCCTTTGTAGCGACAACAGAAGAGAAGCAGAATCTGTGATGATTGACAGCGCAGATGAGAGAACGGTAAATACATTAATAACGCCGACCGAGGTCAGGCTGAGCCGGGGTCGCGGCGGACGAGCCCAGCTTCGGTCCGTGGAGGTCCAGCCAGGAAGTCTCGCTCTCTGAGGAACGTGCTCTGAAATCCCGAGTTCTCATTAGAGATGCAGAGGTTCTGACTCGCGTCACCTGTGAGCTTCTTATATCTGGAATAATCTCTCGCCAGATCTTCCTGACGCTCCATAATGAGGCCGTTATTACGACCGAGAAGACGACGGTAACGCCGGGCAAATATATACGAGGAGCTGGAAGACCAGGTGAAACATCCAAGTGGATTTAGGCAGCAGTGGAGATAAGACGGGATTCCCACTCGGTCTGTTTGTTAGCATCAGCGCTGTTTACGGGATGGTGAGGCTGGTGGAGTCATAGACGTCGACAGCCCCCCGCACTGCTACTCCAGATGTAGTGGGGCAGGAAGACAGGTGCACCATGGGAGAGCTTAATAAATACATTATAAAAGCTGCATGAATAAAGACGACGGCACCTGAAGCATCGGAAGAGAACTCATCCTTTTCGCTCTCGTTCGCTTCTCTGCTGTCGCTGGTGATTGATGTGAGGCTGGAGGATCAAAGGCTGCTGCTGCCCAGGAAGATGGAGAGATGGAGCGAGGGAGGGAGGGAGGGAACGAGGGATGCAGGATTGAAAATGTGGTAAACAGACAGAGATAGTCTGAGGCCGAGCTCTCTGTCAGCCGGGTTCAGATGATCTATTTTATAACGAACTAATTGAGACAGTTCCTACCAAACTCTGCAGCCAGAATTCTGAGCTGCTCTAGTAGAAGAACTCACATTTCTCCTTCAAACTCTTCATGGCTCTCTAGAGAAGAACTCACATTTCTCCTTCAAACTCTTCACTGGCGCTCTATAGAAGAACTCACATTCTCCTTCAAACCTTCACTGGTGCTCTAGTAGAAGAACTCACATTTCTCCTTCAAACTCTTCACTGGCTGCCAGTTTTTTTCAGGATCATATGGTTCTTACTTTCAGATCTATTCATGGTCAGACCTTCATGATCTGATCCAGACTTACACCCCAGCTCGGGCTCTGAGGTCTGTGGATCAGAATCTACTGATGGTTCCTGAACTTCCGGACCAGAGGAGAGAAATCCTTCCAGACTGTTGCTCCTAAGCTTTGGAACCATCTCTGTGTTTGATGATCTACTGACTCCTTCAAGAAACATCTGTGTTTGATGATCTACTGACTCCTTCAAGAAACATCTGTGTTTGATGATCTACTGACTCCTTCAAGAAACATCTGTGTTTGATGATCTACTGACTCCTTCAAGAAACATCTGTGTTTGATGATCTACTGACTCCTTCAAGAAACATCTGTGTTTGATGATCTACTGACTCCTTTAAGAAACATCTGTGTTTGATGATCTACTGACTCCTTCAAGAAACATCTGTGTTTGATGATCTACTGACTCCTTCAAGAAACATGTGTGTTTGATGATCTACTGACTCCTTCAAGAAACATCTGTGTTTGATGATCTACTGACTCCTTCAAGAAACATGTGTGTTTGATGATCTACTGACTCCTTCAAGAAACATCTGTGTTTGATGATCTACTGACTCCTTCAAGAAACATCTGTGTTTGATGATCTACTGACTCCTTCAAGAAACATCTGTGTTTGATGATCTACTGACTCCTTCAAGAAACATCTCAAGACACTTTTATTTGAGCTTTTCCTTGATTCTCTGAGACTCTTGTGTTTGTCTCTGTGTTATTTTAATCTTCTAAAGTATATATTTTATTGAGTATTGTTTTCTATTGTTTAAGCTCTTTGTGACCCTGGTCTGGAAAAGCTCTAGAAATGTTACTTACTTACTTTCTTACTACTAGAGGTTTCATAATATTGATGAACATGATTTTAACGTATTTCCACAAACATGCCTTCAACACTTTCATTTCTAGATCAGAAGAACAAAGTTCAGTTGATGTCAAAACCAGTGCAGAACTTTGACGACAGACAGTCGAACATAAAAAGATGTATTTTGTCTGTCCTTGTAGATTCTCATTCAACCAGGTCATGGTTACCCATAGGGCAGCACAATATATCAAAAGATATCGATACATCGTGCTGCCCTAGTTACCCTGGAGGCTCCAAAGCAAAGACAACTGGACTGAGTAGATTATAGAGAGACCTTCGTATCCAAGCGTCTTCTTCATAATAGGATTTGTACAGAACTTGAAGTATTCTTTGTTTGTTTATTAACAGAGTTTCTGTCTTGATGTGACCGACAAAAGACCAGCATCGGAAAGACAGCAACACAACAAACAATTTAAAACCAACTTCTTGTGGATGGAACTACAGTAAAACTTGAAAATAAAGGACGGAACAGGATCTACTGGAGGCTGTAAATGATGTCTCGAGTAAATGTTTTCTTCAGCTCGAGGTGAAGAAATATATATTCAACAGTTACAGTGACAGACTGGGGCTTAAACCGAGAGCAACTTGGGGGGAAATACGATCAATATGTGACTGGTAGAAACCCATTAAGGTAAGGTAAGGTAAGGTAAAACTTTATTGATTGTTTGAAAGATGTGGTTATGGTCAACAAGATTTCATCTCCAAAAGAACACAGTGTTTTCAGTGTGCGGAAGTGAAGTAAGAAAAGTCTGCATTTCCTCAGAAAGGAAAAGTCAATGGAAACTTCTCACAAGCTTCATCATGGATATGATACAATCTGTTGATGGTGCAGCTAGTCAAGGACAAGGACAAACATCTGCGTAAGTCAACTGATAAACGGATTACTGCGGTAACTAGCCACAACCAACACGTGGTACGGCCATCTTAGAAGACAAGTGTTTAGAGTACCTGACCAAACATACATGCACAAGTGACTAGAGGAGTTTACCTGAATATTCATACTATAAAAGATCGCCATTTCGTTAAAGCTTCGCGCTTGACGCTCGATGACGTCTCTGCGATAGATTTCTGCTTTGCTAAGCGTCCATGATCATGTGAGTTGTTTCTCTGACTTTTGCATATTTCACTAAACAAGCATTTTCTCTAAAACTCATTCCTGTGTCTGTCCTTCTTCACCATCACCTCGTATAGATCTTGGGTCGGTTCATCGAACAAAACCCTAACAGCTGGTGCCGTGACCCATGGACAGTATTCATCAACATTTGAATAAAAAAAGGAAAGTAGTGTAAGAAAAGCCAGACATGGCTCCGATCAAAAGACTGTTGTACAGTGAAAGACAACATGTGTTAAGTAAAGAGCAAGAAGGTAATACTTAGAGCTGTGGAAGTTATTGAATTGTACTTTATGACATATGAATTCACTCTTTCTCGCCATCGTTCCCTCCGATCTCTCTCCGAGTCAGAGCCGCTGCCTTCACTTATCTGTTGCATTTCCTCCTCGGTGCCAGCCTGGCGTGAGCGAGCCGGGCCCGGCACCATTAATCCACCATCTAATAACTCTGGTAATGTTACACATTATTGGAAAAGGGACGAACCAATAAGTTATCCGATATCTCCCTCGCTCACGGTCCAATCCCAAGGACGTTCAGCCCGAAAGAAGAGTCACAGAGGCAGTGATTGGAAAAGACCAAAAGAAGGTGGAAGGCCGTCAGGGAAGGGAAGGAACATGTGAAATATTTCCTGCTATCGACCCTCGGCCGCCAACATGCATAGATTTCTGTACATGGAAGATAAGTGTCTCTGATAAAGTAGGTTAGCATTGATTAATCCATGAAATCCTGGAGCTGTGAACTTGAAGTTAATGAGTAAGGTTTTCTATTTTCTCTGCAATCACCAGGTTTTCGACGGAGGCCGGGGATTCTGCCCGCCAGAGTCCGCCGCCCTCCGTCACCACCGGCGTCTGTTATTTTGGCCAAAGATGGCCAATCAATGAAGTTGACATTTGTTACTCTGAAGGATTCACAATGCAATCATGGGTTAGGGGGTTGTAAGGGGGCCGACCGGGTTGCCCACGGAGGAGGTGGAAAGGTCACGGCTAATCTAAAGGGAACAGGGGTTATTTATCCTACACAACACAACGAGAAAAATGGGAAAGAAAATCTATATATACAACCCCTCAAGGGTTAGGAGGGTAACAAACCCAGGAAAAATGTCCTCTTAATAGCAGCGACCTGTCCCGCACCCACACCTTCTAATAAATACCATAGATCAAGTTTGTGTCTGTGTGTGTCTGTGTGTGTTTCTGTGTGTGTCTCTGTGTGTTTCTGTGTGTGTCTGTGTGTGTTTCTGTGTGTGTCTGTGTGTGTCTCTGTGTGTGTCTGTGTGTGTTTCTGTGTGTGTCTATAATCAAACTTCCTCTTCTTTCTGACCTTGTCACAGCGAGTTAGCCACCTCCAGCTAAACCTCCACCCTGCATGCACTCTCTTCTTCGCCCCCATGGAAGTATTGTTTCTTTATTTCTTATTTTGTTTAGGTTTGTAAAGGTCGGTCATCTGCTCACTGACCCTTCCGATGCCTCAGGGTTGTGGTGAGGGATTTGGAATTGATCTTCGTCTGAATACTCACGTGGGATTTGGAAATGGGAGAAAAATACACTTGGAGTCAACACTTCCTTAGCCAAGACCCAGAGAATACCAAGACCAGTACCAATTAAACACCAAGACAATCTGAGTCAAATCCAAGATTTTTGGAGAAAAACAACATCATCGACCACCAAGACTAAGACCAAGACCATGAAAATGTGATCTTGAGACTAGTCTTGTTTCTGAGAGCCACAAGTCTGATCCAAAAACACCCTTGGCTTGTGTGAAGAAGAGACTGATGTCCAGAAAATGCATTTGTCGCAAATTATTTTGTCTTGGGAAGGTTTCTCACTGGTGGCTCTTGAAGTGAACCGACAACCTGATGAAGAACATCCAGATTTTCAACGTTTCCCTCAGAAATATGTTGCATAAAAAACGCTGAGGTCAATCGCAAATGTAAGTTAGAAATGTATATTTGTAAAGCACAAATAAAAGTGTCTGGAGATGTTTCTTGAAGGAGTCAGTAGATCATCAAACACAGATGTTTCTTGAAGGAGTCAGTAGATCATCAAACACAGATGTTTCTTGAAGGAGTCAGTAGATCATCAAACACAGATGTTTCTTGAAGGAGTCAGTAGATCATCAAACACAGATGTTTCTTGAAGGAGTCAGTAGATCATCAAACACAGATGTTTCTTAAAGGAGTCAGTAGATCATCAAACACAGACGTTTCTTGAAGGAGTCAGTAGATCATCAAACACACATGTTTCTTGAAGGAGTCAGTAGATCATCAAACACAGATGTTTCTTAAAGGAGTCAGTAGATCATCAAACACAGACGTTTCTTGAAGGAGTCAGTAGATCATCAAACACAGATGTTTCTTGAAGGAGTCAGTAGATCATCAAACACTGATGTTTCTTGAAGGAGTCAGTAGATCATCAAACACAGATGTTTCTTGAAGGAGTCAGTAGATCATCAAACACAGATGTTTCTTGAAGGAGTCAGTAGATCATCAAACACAGATGTTTCTTAAAGGAGTCAGTAGATCATCAAACACAGACGTTTCTTGAAGGAGTCAGTAGATCATCAAACACAGATGTTTCTTGAAGGAGTCAGTAGATCATCAAACACAGATGTTTCTTGAAGGAGTCAGTAGATCGTCAAACACAGATGTTTCTTGAAGGAGTCAGTAGATCATCAAACACAGATGTTTCTTGAAGGAGTCAGTAGATCATCAAACACAGATGTTTCTTGAAGGAGTCAGTAGATCATCAAACACAGATGTTTCTTGAAGGAGTCAGTAGATCATCAAACACAGATGTTTCTTGAAGGAGTCAGTAGATCATCAAACACAGATGTTTCTTGAAGGAGTCAGTAGATCATCAAACACACATGTTTCTTGAAGGAGTCAGTAGATCATCAAACACACATGTTTCTTGAAGGAGTCAGTAGATCATCAAACACAGATGTTTCTTGAAGGAGTCAGTAGATCATCAAACACAGATGTTTCTTGAAGGAGTCAGTAGATCATCAAACACAGATGTTTCTTAAAGGAGTCAGTAGATCATCAAACACAGACGTTTCTTGAAGG
Source organism: Callionymus lyra (assembly GCA_016630915.1). NCBI lineage: Eukaryota > Metazoa > Chordata > Actinopteri > Syngnathiformes > Callionymidae > Callionymus > Callionymus lyra. The sequence goes on along the minus strand of JACEEU010000728.1, from coordinate 149,256 downwards.
AGTCAGTAGATCATCAAACACAGATGTTTCTTGAAGGAGTCAGTAGATCATCAAACACAGATGTTTCTTGAAGGAGTCAGTAGATCATCAAACACAGATGTTTCTTGAAGGAGTCAGTAGATCATCAAACACAGATTTCTTGAAGAGTCAAATATAAATATGTTTCTTGAAGGAGTCAGTAGATCATCAAACACAGAGTTTCTTGAAGGAGTCAGTAGATCATCAAACACAGATGTTTCTTGAAGGAGTCAGTAGATCATCAAACACAGATGTTTCTTGAAGGAGTCAGTAGATCATCAAACACAATGTTTCTTGAAGGAGTCAGTAGATCATCAAACACAGATTTTCTTGAAGGAGTCAGTAGATCATCAAACACAGATGTTTCTTGAAGGAGTCAGTAGATCATCAAAAATAATACAAACACAGATGTTTCTTGAAGGAGTCAGGTAGATCATCAAACACAGATGTTTTTGAAGGAGTCAGTAGATCATCAAACACAGATGTTTCTTGAAGGAGTCAGTAGATCATCAAACACAGATGTTTCTTGAAGGAGTCAGTAGATCATCAAACACAGATGTTTCTTGAAGGAGTCAGTAGATCATCAAACACAGATGTTTCTTGAAGGAGTCAGTAGATCATCAAACACAGATGTTTCTTGAAGGAGTCAGTAGATCATCAAACACAGATGTTTCTTGAAGGAGTCAGTAGATCATCAAACACAGATGTTTCTTGAAGGAGTCAGTAGATCATCAAACACAGATGTTTCTTGAAGGAGTCAGTAGATCATCAAACACAGATGTTTCTTGAAGGAGTCAGTAGATCATCAAACACAGATGTTTCTTGAAGGAGTCAGGTAGATCATCAAACACAGATGTTTCTTGAAGGAGTCAGTAGATCATCAAACACAGATGTTTCTTGAAGGAGTCAGTAGATCATCAAACACAGATGTTTCTTAGGAGTCAGTAGATCATCAAACACAGATGTTTCTTGAAGGAGTCAGTAGATCATCAAACACAATGTTTCTTGAAGGAGTCATAGATCAACAATTTTCTTAAGGATCATACAAACTTAGATAAGTCATCAAACACAGATGTTTCTTGAAGGAGTCAGTAGATCATCAAACACAGATGTTTCTTGAAGGAGTCAGTAGATCATCAAACACAGATGTTTCTTGAAGGAGTCAGTAGATCATCAAACACAGATGTTTCTTGAAGGAGTCATAGATCATCAAACACAGATTTCTTGAAGGAGTCATAGATTCATCAAACACAGAGATGGTTCCAAAGCTTAGGAGCAACAGTCTGGAAGGATTTCTCTCCTCTGGTCCGGAAGTTATGGAACTATCAGTAGATTCTGATCCACAGACCTCAGAGCCCGAGCTGGGGTGTAAGTCTGGATCAGATCACTGATGGAAGGTCTGACCATGAATAGATCTGACAGTAAGAACCAGAATTTTTAAATGATCCTGAAAGAAACTGGCAGCCAGTGAAGAGTTTGAAGGAGAAATGTGAGTTCTTCTACTAGAGCGGCTCAGAATTCTGGCTGCAGAGTTTTGTATCAACTGCAGCGAGACACATCCTTCTTGTTAAGGAGATCATGAAACATCTCACAAGGTTTTTCTTCCACCTATAATCACTTGGTCCAATGATCACTTGAAGTCACATCTCACACACTGGCTGTTCATTCACATTTAAAACAACCTTGGACGCATCTGCAGGCGAGAGAGAAGCGGCGAGGAAGGAATCAGGAGCGACAG
>JACEEU010000728.1:102500-132500 GCA_016630915.1 Callionymus lyra | reverse complement strand
TTAACTTTTGTACTTTGTTATTAAATTGTAAATCTTGTTTTGTACTTTGTTATTAAATTGTAAATCTTGTTTTGTACTTTGTTATTAAATTGTAAATCTTGTTTTGTACTTTGTTATTAAATTGTAAATCTTGTTTTGTACTTTGTTATTAAATTGTAAATCTTGTTTTGTACTTTGTTATTAAATTGTAAATCTTGTTTTGTACTTTGTTATTAAATTGTAAATCTTGTTTTGCACTTTGTTATTAAATTGTAAATCTTGTTTTGTACTTTGTTATTAAATTGTAAATCTTGTTTTGCACTTTGTTATTAAATTGTAAATCTTGTTTTGTACTTTGTTATTAAATTGTAAATCTTGTTTTGTACTTTGTTATTAAATTGTAAATCTTGTTTTGTACTTTGTTATTAAATTGTAAATCTTGTTTTGTACTTTGTTATTAAATTGTAAATCTTGTTTTGCACTTTGTTATTAAATTGTAAATCTTGTTTTGTACTTTGTTATTAAATTGTAAATCTTGTTTTGTACTTTGTTATTAAATTGTAAATCTTGTTTTGTACTTTGTTATTAAATTGTAAATCTTGTTTTGTACTTTGTTATTAAATTGTAAATCTTGTTTTGTACTTTGTTATTAAATTGTAAATCTTGTTTTGTAATTTGTTATTAAATTGTAAATCTTGTTTTGCACTTTATTAAATTGTAAATCTTGTTTTGCACTTTCTTATTAAATTGTAAATCTTGTTTTGTACTTTGTTATTAAATTTTAAATCTTGTTTTGTACTTTGTTATTAAATTTAAATCTTGTTTTGTACTTAATTAAATTGTAAATCTTGTTTTGCACTTTGTTATTAAATTGTAAATCTTGTTTTGCACTTTGTTATTAAATTGTAAATCTTGTTTTGTACTTTGTTATTAAATTGTAAATCTTGTTTTGTACTTTGTTATTAAATTGTACATCTTGTTTTGTACTTTGTTATTAAATTGTAAATCTTGTTTTGCACTTTGTTATTAAATTGTAAATCTTGTTTTGTACTTTGTTATTAAATTGTAAATCTTGTTTTGTACTTTGTTATTAAATTGTAAATCTTGTTTTGTACTTTGTTATTAAATTGTACATCTTGTTTTGTACTTTGTTATTAAATTGTAAATCTTGTTTTGTACTTTGTTATTAAATTGTAAATCTTGTTTTGTACTTTGTTATTAAATTGTAAATCTTGTTTTGCACTTTGTTATTAAATTGTAAATCTTGTTTTGTACTTTGTTATTAAATTGTAAATCTTGTTTTGACTTTGTTTATTTGTTTAAATTGTAAATCTTGTTTTGCACTTTGTTATTAAATTGTAAATCTTGTTTTGTACTTTGTTATTAAATTGTAAATCTTGTTTTGTACTTTGTTATTAAATTGTAAATCTTGTTTTGTACTTTGTTATTAAATTGTAAATCTTGTTTTGTACTTTGTTATTAAATTGTAAATCTTGTTTTGTACTTTGTTATTAAATTGTAAATCTTGTTTTGTACTTTGTTATTAAATTGTAAATCTTGTTTTGTACTTTGTTATTAAATTGTAAATCTTGTTTTGTACTTTGTTATTAAATTGTAAATCTTGTTTTGTACTTTGTTATTAAATTGTAAATCTTGTTTTGTACTTTGTTATTAAATTGTAAATCTTGTTTTGTACTTTTTTTATTAAATTGTAAATCTTGTTTTGTACTTTGTTATTAAATTGTAAATCTTGTTTTGTACTTTGTTATTAAATTGTAAATCTTGTTTTGTACTTTGTTATTAAATTGTAAATCTTGTTTTGTACTTTGTTATTAAATTGTAAATCTTGTTTTGTACTTTGTTATTAAATTGTAAATCTTGTTTTGTACTTTGTTATTAAATTGTAAATCTTGTTTTGCACTTTGTTATTAAATTGTAAATCTTGTTTTGTACTTTGTTATTAAATTGTAAATCTTGTTTTGTACTTTGTTATTAAATTGTAAATCTTGTTTTGTACTTTGTTATTAAATTGTAAATCTTGTTTTGTACTTTGTTATTAAATTGTAAATCTTGTTTTGTACTTTGTTATTAAATTGTACATCTTGTTTTGCACTTTGTTATTAAATTGTAATCTTGTTTTGTACTGAAATAAATCTTGTTTTGTACTTTGTTATTAAATTGTAAATCTTGTTTTGTACTTTGTTATTAAATTGTACATCTTGTTTTGCACTTTGTTATTAAATTGTAAATCTTGTTTTGTACTTTGTTATTAAATTGTAAATCTTGTTTTGTACTTTGTTATTAAATTGTAAATCTTGTTTTGTACTTTGTTATTAAATTGTAAATCTTGTTTTGCACTTTGTTATTAAATTGTAAATCTTGTTTTGTACTTTGTTATTAAATTGTAAATCTTGTTTTGTACTTTGTTATTAAATTGTAAATCTTTTTTTTGTTTTTTATTAAATTGTAAATCTTGTTTTTGTGTACTTTGTTATTAAATTGTAAATCTTGTTTTGTACTTTGTTATTAAATTGTAAATCTTGTTTTGTACTTTGTTATTAAATTGTACATCTTGTTTTGTACTTTGTTATTAAATTGTAAATCTTGTTTTGTACTTTGTTATTAAATTGTAAATCTTGTTTTGTACTTTGTTATTAAATTGTAAATCTTGTTTTGTACTTTGTTATTAAATTGTAAATCTTGTTTTGTACTTTGTTATTAAATTGTAAATCTTGTTTTGTACTTTGTTATTAAATTGTAAATCTTGTTTTGTACTTTGTTATTAAATTGTAAATCTTGTTTTGTACTTTGTTATTAAATTGTAAATCTTGTTTTGTACTTTGTTATTAAATTGTAAATCTTGTTTTGTACTTTGTTATTAAATTGTAAATCTTGTTTTGTACTTTGTTATTAAATTGTAAATCTTGTTTTGCACTTTGTTATTAAATTGTAAATCTTGTTTTGTACTTTGTTATTAAATTGTAAATCTTGTTTTGCACTTTGTTATTAAATTGTAAATCTTGTTTTGTACTTTGTTATTAAATTGTAAATCTTGTTTTGTACTTTGTTTTATTGTACTTTGTTTTGTACTTTGTTATTAAATTGTACATCTTGTTTTGTTATTTTTTAAATTGTAAATCTTGTTTTGTACTTTGTTATTGAATTGTAATCTTGTTGTACTTTGTTATTAAATTGTAAATCTTGTTTTGTACTTTGTTATTAAATTGTAAAAGTTTTGTTTTGTACTTTGTTATTAAATTGTAAATCTTGTTTTGTACTTTGTTATTAAATTGTAAATCTTGTTTTGTTCTTTGTTATTAAATTGTAAATCTTGTTTTGTACTTTGTTATTAAATTGTAAATCTTGTTTTGTACTTTGTTATTAAATTGTAAATCTTGTTTTGTACTTTGTTATTAAATTGTAAATCTTGTTTTGTACTTTGTTATTAAATTGACGCTTTAGACACGAGTCATCTTTAAGAATTGTTCAAAAATGCTTGTGACACGCTGATCCAAACAACAACAACAACAACAACAACAACAACAACAACAACAACAACAACACAAACATCCATCAGAAGAATAAACCAGAAACATGTTTCGTTCACTGAGTGAAGAGAACGACAAACACTATTTTACCATCGAAGTAAATCCAAGTTTCCTGCGATGAAGTGCTTCCTGCTGGACGTTGAAAGTCATTCCAAACATGAGCCGAACAGACGAGAGGGAGAAGCTCGTCTCCCTGCTGGAGAAATAATGAAATGATCGTCTATAAATACCAGCAGCGACCAGGAGAAGACAGATGGTTTATTGAGGATCGTGATCGACGCAGATACACAAACACATACTTCTCGACTCACTGGTTGAACGTCACGACACACTAGCTACACACTAGCTACACACTAGTTACACACTAGCTACACACTAGTTACACACTAGCTACACACTAGTTACACACTAGCTACACACTAGTTACACACTAGCTACACACTAGTTACACACTAGTTACACACTAGTTACACTAGTTACACACTAGTTACACACTAGTTACACACTAGTTACACACTAGCTACACACTAGTTACACACTAGTTACACACTAGCTACACACTAGTTACACACTAGTTACACACTAGCTACACACTAGTTACACACTAGCTACACACTAGTTACACACTAGTTACACACTAGTTACACACTAGCACACACACTAGCTACACACTAGTTACACACTAGCTACACATAGCTACACACTAGTTACACACTAGCTACACACTAGCTACACACTAGTTACACACTAGCTACACACTAGTTACACACTAGCTACACACTAGCTACACACTAGTTACACACTAGCTACACACTAGTTACACACTAGCTACACACTAGCTACACACTAGCTACACACTAGCTACACACTAGTTACACACTAACCACACACTAGCTACACACTAGCTACACACTAGTTACACACTAACCACACACTAGCTACACACTAGTTACACACTAGCCACACACTAGCTACACACTAGCTACACACTAGTTACACACTAACCACACACTAGCTACACACTAGCTACACACTAGCTACACACTAGCTACACACTAGTTACACACTAGCTACACACTAGCTACACACTAGTTACACACTAACCACACACTAGCTACACACTAGCTACACACTAGCTACACACTAGCTACACACTAGCTACACACTAGCTACACACTAGCTACACACTAGCTACACACTAGCTACACACTAGCTACACACTAGTTACACACTAACCACACACTAGCTACACACTAGCTACACACTAGTTACACACTAACCACACACTAGCTACACACTAGTTACACACTATAGCTACACACTAGCTACACACTAGTTACACACTAACCACACACTAGCTACACACTAGTTACACACTAGCTACACACTAGCTACACACTAGCTACACACTAGCTACACACTAGTTACACACTAACCACACACTAGCTACACACTAGCTACACACTAGCTACACACTAGCTACACACTAGTTACACACTAACCACACACTAGCTACACACTAGTTACACACTAACCACACACTAGCTACACACTAGTTACACACTAGCTACACACTAGCTACACACTAGCTACACACTAGCTACACACTAGTTACACACTAACCACACACTAGCTACACACTAGCTACACACTAGCTACACACTAGTTACACACTAGCTACACACTAGCTACACACTAGCTACACACTAGTTACACACTAACCACACACTAGCTACACACTAGTTACACACTAGCTACACACTAGTTACACACTAACCACACACTAGCTACACACTAGCTACACACTAGTTACACACTAACCACACACTAGCTACACACTAGTTACACACTAACCACACACTAGCTACACACTAGCTACACACTAGTTACACACTAGTTACACACTAGTTACACACTAGTTACACACTAGCTACACACTAGTTACACACTAGTTACACACTAACCACACTAACCACACACTAGCTACACACTAGTTACACACTAACCACACACTAGCTACACACTAGCTACACACTAGTTACACACTAACCACACACTAGTTACACACTAACCACACACTAGCTACACACTAGCTACACACCTAGCTACACACTAGCTACACACTAGCTACACACTAGCTACACACTAGTTACACACTAACCACACACTAGCTACACACTGACTACACACTAGCTACACACTAGCTACACACTAGCTACACACTAGCTACACACTAGCTACACACTAGTTACACACTAGTTACACACTAGCTACACACTAGTTACACACTAGCTACACACTAGCTACACACTAGTTACACACTAGCTACACACTAGCTACACACTAGCTACACACTAGTTACACACTAACCACACACTAGCTACACACACTAGCTACACACTAACCACACACTAGCTACACACTAGCTACACACTGACCTCCACACACTAGCTACACACTAGCTACACACTAGTTACACACTAACCACACACTAGCTACACACTAGCTACACACTAGCTACACACTAGCTACACACTAGCTACACACTAGTTACACACTAACCACACACTAGCTACACACTAGTTACACACTAACCACACACTAGCTACACACTGGCTACACACTAGTTACTACACTAGCTACACACTAGTTACACACTAACCACACACTAGCTACACACTAGTTACACACTAACCACACACTAGCTACACACTAGTTACACACTAACCACACACTAGCTACACACTAGTTACACACTAACCACACACTAGCTACACACTGACTACACACTAGCTACACACTAGCTACACACTAGTTACACACTAACCACACACTAGCTACACACTAGTTACACACTAACCACACACTAGCTACACACTAGTTACACACTAACCACACACTAGCTACACACTAGTTACACACTAACCACACACTAGCTACACACTGACTACACACTAGCTACACACTAGCTACACACTAGTTACACACTAACCACACACTAGCTACACACTAGTTACACACTAACCACACACTAGCTACACACTGACTACACACTAGCTACACACTAGTTACACACTAGCTACACACTGGCTACACACTAGCTACACACTGACTACACACTGACTACACACTGGCTACACACTAGCTACACACTGACTACACACTAACTACACACTGACTACACACTGACTACACACTAGCTACACACTGACTACACACTGACTACACACTGACTACACACTGACTACACACTAGCTACACACTAGCTACACACTAGTTACACACTAACCACACACTAGCTACACACTAGTTACACACTAACCACACACTAGCTACACACTAGCTACACACTAGCTACACACTAGCTACACACTAGCTACACACTAGTTACACACTAACCACACACTAGCTACACACTAGCTACACACTAGCTACACACTAGCTACACACTAGCTACACACTAGCTACACACTAGTTACACACTAACCACACACTAGTTACACACTAACCACACACTAACCACACACTAGCTACACACTGACTACACACTGACTACACACTAGCTACACACTGACTACACACTGACTACACACTAACCACACACTAGCTACACACTGACTACACACTGACTACACACTAACCACACACTGACTACACACTGACTACACACTGACTACACACTGACTACACACTGACTACACACTGACTACACACTGACTACACACTGACTACACACTAGCTACACACTGACTACACACTGACTACACACTGACTACACACTGACTACACACTGACTACACACTGACTACACACTGACTACACACTGACTACACACTAGCTACACACTAGTTACACACTAGCTACACACTAGCTACACACTGACTACACACTAGTTACACACTAGTTACACACTAACTACACACTAGCTACACACTGACTACACACTGACTACACACTGACTACACAGCACATCTGTCCTCCAGGACAGGTGAGAAGAAAGCGAAGGTGATCGTTGTTGAAGTCGACGTGACTGTGAGGACGAGACGTTCGTTCTACTGTGTGTTATTGTGTATTATTGTGTATTATTGTGTATTATTGAAACTGATCACAGGTTTGATTCTTGTCATCGTCTTCTATCGATTGAAGTATTGATTTACTTTTACATGTTGATGTCATGACTGTTGGAGTCTCTCTGTCATCATGGAGACGCAGCAGGACGTAGAAGAAGCTCCAGTGGTTTTCAGCGAACATGTCGGAAGATTGAAGGGAAGATTGGAATTTTATCAGAATAATAAAAGTATATGAAACTATGCTATGCTATGCTATGCTATGCTATGCTATGCTATGCTATGCTATGCTATGCTATGCTAACACAACACTGGCACGACACTATATTATATTATATATCATATTATTATATAAGTCCTCTTTCTTGAGTTTATTATATAATGTGTCTTTAAAACTTTTAAAAAATTCATGTCACACACACTTTTTTTATACACTTGGAGGTGGAGACTTCCAATTGGGATTGATGACGCGTGGTGACCGACCTACACGCTCGACGATTCACAAAGACATTTTCATTCACAAATAAATTGAAAATGTCATTTTTTACGTTTGTATTTTGGAAAAGCTTGTGTTGCGGCTGCAGTAGCAGACTCGCGCGCCACTGTGGAGACTTCTGGGATTGATGACGCGTGGTGACCGACCTCCACGCTCGACGATTCACAAAGACATTTTCATTCACAAATAAATTGAAAATGTCATTTTTTACGTTTGTATTTTGGAAAAGCTTGTGTTGCGGCTGCAGTAGCAGACCCGCGCGCCAATGTCTTTTAATTTTGTGGTAAACTAGGAACGTGTTCTAAAAAGCGTCGATGAAACACGAGCTCATGGAAGAAGCAACAATAAAGTAAACACAGCGAGCAGGAGGTTGACGACGGAAACGAAGGACTTTCAAACATGTTCTCGCAAAGTGGGCGAAGGCTCGGCTTTTAATTAGCATTAGCCGTATCCAGTCATTTGAAAGAGTCGGAAACAAGGAGTCGAAGTCTCGGCTGATAAACCTCGGCCGGTGGCGAGACCATCGCTCGCCTTAATTTGATCTCTTTCACTTTGTATTCTAAAAAAAAAAAACATGGTTCTTTCCGTCTCTTCTTCCTCATCCGTTTGATCCCCCCTCCTTTCTTTCAACCCTTCCCTTTTTCTTCAATCTTCCCTTTTTTCACGTTGCTTCATTTCTTCTGGCTCTCAGCTTTTATCTTCACTTCATAGAGAATAACTGTGGAGCTCGGCGAGTGTAATGAGGCTCTTCCTCCGCGACCTCCGACCTCCGACTCGCCGGCGCCGGAAACACACGGAAATATTTCTGACGTTCAGACGAGGAGCGAAGACGAGAGGAGACTCTGGTTCGTTCGACCGTCTCACCCTTGTGTTATCTCGGGGTCAGGGTGACCCGGAGGGCCTGAAAACAAATGTGTTTGTAGTATCCCTTGTGTTGGCTCAAGGTCAAGGGTTAAGATTAAGCCTTAAGAGTCAACCATTCATTTCAATGGGGAAATCTTCAACTCATGTTTCAACTCTTTTCACTTTGAGTTACTACTTAGAAGAGAGAATTGTTTTTACTACGACTTCCACTACTACTTCTACTACTAATACTACTACTACTTATACTTTTAATACTAATTCCACTTCTACTTCCACTACTACTTCTAATAGTAATTCCACTACTACTTCCACTACTACTTCTACTACTAATACTACTACTTCTTCTACTTTTATTACCAATTCTACTACTACTTATACTTCTAATAGTAATTCCACTACTACTTCCACTACTACTTCTACTACTAATACTACTACTACTTCTACTTTTACTACCAATTCTACTACTACTTCTACTTTTAATACTAATTCCACTTCTACTTCCACTACTACTTCTAATAGTAATTCCACTACTACTTCCACTTCTACTTATACTACTAATACTACTACTACTTCTACTTTTACTACCAATTCTACTACTACTTATACTTTTAATACTAATTCCACTTCTACTTCCACTACTACTTCTAATAGTAATTCCACTACGACTTCCACTACTACTTCTACTACAAATACTACTACTACTTCTACTTTTACTACCAATTCTACTACTACTTATACTTTTAATACTAATTCCACTTCTACTTCCACTACTACTTCTAATAGTAATTCCACTACTACTTCCACTACTACTTCTACTACTAATACTACTACTACTTCTACTTTTATTACCAATTCTACTACTACTTATACTTTTAATACTAATTCCACTTCTACTTCCACTACTACTTCTAATAGTAATTCCACTACTACTTCCACTACTACTTCTACTACTAATACTACTACTACTTATACTTTTACTACCAATTCTACTACTACTTATACTTTTAATACTAATTCCACTTCTACTTCCACTACTGCTTTTAATACTAATTCCACTACTACTTCCACTACTACTTCTACTACTACTACTACCACTAATTCTACTTTTACTACTAATTCTACTACTACTTTTTATTTTCTTCTACTTCTATTTCACTACTTATTTCACTTCTTCTACTTTTACTACTACTTCTACTACTAACTTTTTTATTCTACTTCTTCAACTTTTACTACTAATTCCACTACTACTTTTAATTTTAGTACTAATTTCACATCTTCTACTTTTACTTCTTATTCCACTACTACTCATTTTACTCCTACTTTTACTAGATTCAGTTCTATTATGGGATGTTTAGAGAGTCAGCATTCACACTGCATTTTCTTCTGGAAATGTACATTTTCTAGTTAATAATTACTTCTGCTCAAACAATGATCGTAAAAAAAAACACAAAAACGTCCTAAATGAATAGAAAATAAAAATGAAGTTATTTATTGTCAGAAATCACTTCAAACTATCCTGGAGCGTTAAATACTCCGACACAGGAACAATGTTGCTCCTTCATTATACTCATTTAAACAAATGAAAAGCCCTCGGCGAGGTTCACTCCTCGATAAACTTCATTATTACAGTAATTATGCGAGTATTAAGAAGCAGAAATCTTCACCACAGAGCGGCGAGTGCTTCGGCCGAGCTGGGAATTGGACGCCGGTTATTTAAAGGCCAAGTCATCGGGTTGACGAGTATTTATAGAAATTAGAAAAGCCATCTGGGAAAAAAGTCAACTTTGTTAGCGTCGTGGTCATAATCATTTTTCTTCTCCCGCTATTGATCCGGCCGCGGACGCCGGGGTCGGAGGGCGCGATGGCGCTCGGGATGAACGAGGGATGGCGGGATGAACGAGGGATGGCGGGATGAACGAGGGATGGCGCTCGGGATGAACGAGGGATGGCGGGATGAACGAGGGATGGCGGGATGAACGAGGGATGGCGGGATGAACGAGGGATGGCGGGATGAACGAGGGATGGCGGGACGAACGGGGATGGCGGGATGAACGAAAGGGATGGCGGGATGAAAGAGGGGATGGCACCGGGGATGAACGAGGGATGAACGAGGGATGGCGGGATGAACGAGGGATGGCGGGATGAACGAGGGATGGCGGCTTAGAAGAGGGATGGCGGATGAACGCGAGGGATGGCGCTGGGATGAACGAGGGATGGCGGGATGAACGAGGGATGGCGGGATGAAAGAGGGATGGCGGGATGAACGAGGGATGGCGGGATGAACGAGGGATGGCGGGATGAACGAGGGATGAACGGGATGAACGGGGATGGCCGGGATGAACGAGGGATGATGGCGGGATGAACGAGGGATGGCGGGATGAACGAGGGATGGCGGGATGAACGAGGGATGACGGGATGAACGAGGGATGGCGGGATGAACGAGGGATGGCGCGATGTAGGGATGAACGAGGGATGGCGGGATGAACGAGGGATGGCGCGAGATGGAAACAGGGATGGCGGGATGAACGAGGGATGGCGGGATGAACGAGGGATGGTAACGAGGGATGGGATGAACGAGGGATGGCGGGATGAACGAGGGATGGCGGGATGAACGAGGGATGGCGGGATGAACGAGGGATGGCGGGATGAACGAGGGATGGCGGGATGAACGAGGGATGGCAACGAGGGATGAGGATGAAGAGGGATGGCGGGATGGAAAGCGGGATGAACGGGATGAACGAGGGATGGCGCTCGGGATGAACGAGGGATGGCGGGATGAACGAGGGATGGCGGGATGAACGAGGGATGGCGGGATGAACGAGGGATGGCGGGATGAACGAGGGATGGCGGGATGAACGAGGGATGGCGGGATGAACGAGGGATGGCGGGATGAACGAGGGATGGCGGGATGAGATGAGGGACGGGGGATGAACGAGGGATGGCGGGATGAACGAGGGATGGCGGGATGAACGAGGGATGACGGGATGAATGAACGAGGGATGGCGGGATGAACGAGGGATGGCGGGATGAACGAGGGATGGCGGGATGAGGTGAATGAAGAGGGATGGCGGGATGAACGAGGGATGGCGGGATGAACGAGGGATGGCGGGATGAACGAGGGATGGCGGGATGAACGAGGGATGGCGGGATGAACGAGGGATGAACGAGGGATGGCGGGATGAACGAGGGATGGCGGGATGAACGAGGGATGGCGGGATGAACGAGGGATGACGGGATGAAAGAGGGATGGCGGGATGAACAAGGGATGACGGGATGAACGAGGGATGGCGGGATGAACGAGGGATGGCGGGATGAACGAGGGATGGCGGGATGAACGAGGGATGGCGGGATGAACGAGGGATGGCGGGATGAACGAGGGATGGACGGGATGAAGGAGGCGGATGAACGGATGGCGGGATGAACGAGGGATGGCGGGATGAACGAGGGATGACGGGATGAACGAGGGATGGCGGGATGAACGAGGGATGGCGGGATGAACGAGGGATGGCGGGATGAACGAGGGATGAACGAGGGATGGCGGGATGAACGAGGGATGGCGCCCTGAGCAGTAATGAGGAAGCAGTAAAAATGAGACGGCATTGTGTTGTACTTTAAGGCACTTCATCTTTACAATGAATGGTCCCCGGCGGCCCGGCTGGTTAATGCCATTTATTAATAGACAGCGAGGGCCGGCAGTTTGGGTCGAGGCCCTCAGAGAGCCCTTAGTGAGGATGGAGAGAGACGTGTGAGTGACTCAGGGATAAAAGAGAGTGATGGCAGGAAGGGCTTGAACCGAGAACATGTGAGAAGGTGCTGAGTCGACTCCTGATGCCGGCGTTAATGGCGAAGATGATCTTACGACTCGTCATTAAGGCATATTTTTAGTAACAAGAGACGACGCTCCAGGTCAAGCAGATGCTTTTTTTCAGGCTGAAGTCACAGGTTGAAGGTGAAGAAGAAACATTTGTTAGTTTCATGATAATATTCAAGTATTTGTTATTATGACAAGGATTTGTTTCAATTGACAACATTTATTTAACAACTTCTATGTGAACTCAACATATTCCAAGTCCTCTCAACATCCTCTCAGTAACGGTGACATGAACAGCGACCCCAATGCTTTGCCGCCCAGTCGACCAATCACAGCATTATGGAAGTTCACCGTTTTGTTAGCACCACGAGTAAAGTGGGTGTGGTATTAAGCCCCTCCCATTCATTCTCTGGTTATGTTGAAGTGTATTTAAAAGTGCATTTAGTTTTAGAAAAATGCAATATCTTTACTAAAACGTGTAACCCGAGCTTCTAACCGTCGTGTAAACAACCCAGAGATGTATGATCTTTCTATTAAAGATGAGCTATTAAACCACAAGAGGGCTCCATCTACATTCAAACACCTCCTGATCCCATTACAGCGAAGCCCTTCCGGTAGTGATCAGACCAATATATTTTTTCTTGTTGACCTACTTCAAATACTTTAGCCAACCTAACAGTTAAATCACAGAACATACTTTACAAGTTTATTAGGACAATACCGTGCACTTCAAATGTTTGACTCAAAAAGTAAAAGTATAAACTGGTTTTACTGACTGACCTTGAACAGATTCTATGTGGTTCTCAAAAATCTGTCAAAATGTTGACAAAGACGCACCATGTAAACACTTGTGGTATTACACCAGAGTCACTGTAGTATTATGCTGTTATATTGTAGTATTACACAGCAGTTCTCATATTACTCTGCAAGTCACTGTGGTGTTACTCCGCGATTCTTATAGTATTACTCCTTTACTCTCGTAGTATTACACCAGAGTTACTGTAGTATTATGCTGCTATTATTGTAGTATTACACAGCAGTTCTCATATTACTCTGCAAGTCACTGTGGTGTTACTCCGCGATTCTTATAGTATTACTCCTTTACTCTCGTAGTATTACACCAGAGTTACTGTAGTATTATGCTGCTATTATTGTAGTATTACACAAGAGTCACTGTAGTATTATGCTGCTGGTATTGTAGTATTACTCAGCAGTTCTCATATTACTCTGCAAGTCAGTGTAGTGTTACTCCAGTTCTTATATAATTCATTCAAATCAATTCAATTCAATTCAATTCAATTTTATTTGAAGTAAAGTAAAGTAATATTATTACTCCGTTACACTCGTAGTATTACTCCAGAGTCACTGTAGTATTATTCTGCGATTCGTGTAGTATTACCCAGCAGTTCTCATTATAATACTCTGTAGGAATTTTCAATTATTTAGTTTTATTAAAGTGCGTGTGACAATATTTGTACTTAAATGTACAATGTTTGTATCACTGATATCAATATACAACGTTATTAACCAAAAACTGTTGACAACTTAGAGAAACTGTACTTCAGTACCTTTTCATGAACAAATGACGATGAATTCTCAAGCGTTTCATTCTCTCGCCAACAATTCCTGCACAGATCTCATGACAACTATATCGGTCCGTCAGCCTTAGAGTGCGTGACCCCGCGACCCCGCGGCCACGGTGACCCCGGCCTACTAACGAACCAACACACATTAGCTCCCCGTTAGCCCGCACGCTAACCCTCCATCCATCATGAAGCGAGCGAGCTGTCAGGGGAGGAGGTACAGACGCCGGAGCAGCTTCCAGCCAAAACATATTTAGCTCCTTCCCAGGACGCCGCGCCGCCGCCGCGCTCGCCAAATAGCTTTCATTACGGCAGAAGCATCGGTCTTGATAAAAGATCCAAACAAAAGACGAGCTCCCGTAACGCCGCGGACGCCAGGAGTCAAAACATCAGCGTTTACACACATCTCAACACAGCGCTAGCTAGCGGCCGCGGCGCTATCGATCGCTGGAATGATAGAACAGTTTCTTACCTGATGTCGTGGAAGCAGCGAGGGAACGACGTGGGAAGGAAGAGGGAAAGAAAGAGAATTTGATTAGTGGCGTCTCAGGTTGTTCACGACACGCGAGCAATAAGATGCGTTAACGTGTTCACTGTATTATACGACTTTAAAGTCTGAGCACACGCCGACCGCAGAATCAATTTCACTTTCACTTCGACATGACAAGATGGTGAAATGAAGGGAAAAAAAGATGTATATACTTTACATTTATTAGGGATTATTTATCAGAGACCACATTTATTTAGTTGCATAGACGATGTTTCGGGCTGTAGTTCCGCATTTATCTCACGATACGATTCAATACGATGTATATTCAACTCGACATACGATCTGTTACAACGTCTTACGAGACACTTGAATACGTTTCGTAATGATTTCAGGGAACAGAGAGGTTTTGGTCTTTTTTTAAATAGACCTGAAAACCAAAATATGTCCAAATTGCTTTAAAGAGGTGCTGGACTCACTGTATCCTCTCGTCCTCAGTCGTAACTGCTTTTATTTGTTTTCAAACCAAAATATGTCCAAACATCAGCTTTTAAAAGCTTCTGGACTCACTGTATCCTCTCGTCCTCAGTCGTAACTGCTTTCATTTGTTTTCAAACCAAAATATGTCCAAACATCAGCTTTAAAAGCTGCTGGACTCACTGTATCCTCTCGTCCTCAGTTGTAACTGCTTTCATTTGTTTTCAAACCAAAATATGTCCAAACATCAGTTTTAAAAGGTGCTGGACTCACTGTATCCTCTCATCCTCAGTCGTAACTGCTTTCATTTGTTTTCAAACCAAAATATGTCCAAACATCAGTTTTAAAAGGTGCTGGACTCACTGTATCCTCTCATCCTCAGTCGTAACTGCTTTCATTTGTTTTCAAACCAAAATATGTCCAAACATCAGCTTTTAAAAGCTGCTGGACTCACTGTATCCTCTCATCCTCAGTCGTAACTGCTTTCATTTGTTTTCAAACCAAAATATGTCCAAACATCAGTTTTAAAAGGTGCTGGACTCACTGTATCCTCTCATCCTCAGTCGTAACTGCTTTTATTTGTTTTCAAACCAAAATATGTCCAAACATCAGCTTTAAAAGCTGCTGGACTCACTGTATCCTCTCGTCCTCAGTCATAGCTGCTTTTATTTGTTTTCAAACCAAAATATGTCCAAACATCAGTTTTAAAAGCTGCTGGACTCACTGTATCCTCTCGTCCTCAGTCGTAACTGCTTTAATTTGTTTTCAAACCAAAATATGTCCAAACATCAGCTTTTAAAAGCTGCTGGACTCACTGTATCCTCTCGTCCTCAGTCGTAACTGCTTTAATTTGTTTTCAAACCAAAATATGTCCAAACATCAGCTTTTAAAAGCTGCTGGACTCACTGTATCCTCTCGTCCTCAGTCGTAACTGCTTTCATTTGTTTTCAAACCAAAATATTATCAAACATCAGTTTTAAAAGCTGCTGGACTCACTGTATCCTCTCATCCTCAGACGTAACTGCTTTCATTTGTTTTTCAAACCAAAATATGTCCAAACATCAGCTTTTAAAAGCTTCTGGACTCACTGTATCCTCTCATCCTCAGTCGTAACTGCTTTAATTTGTTTTCAAACCAAAATATGTCCAAACATCATCTTTTAAAAGCTGCTGGACTCGCTGTATCCTCTCATCCTCAGTCGTAACTGCTTTAATTTGTTTTCAAACCAAAATATGTCCAAACATCAGCTTTTAAAAGCTGCTGGACTCACTGTATCCTCTCATCCTCAGTCGTAACTGCTTTTATTTGTTTTCAAACCAAAATATGTCCAAACATCAGTTTTAAAAGGTGCTGGACTCACTGTATCCTCTCATCCTCAGTCGTAACTGCTTTTATTTGTTTTCAAACCAAAATATGTCCAAACATCAGCTTTTAAAAGCTGCTGGACTCACTGTATCCTCTCGTCCTCAGTCGTAACTGCTTTTATTTGTTTTCAAACCAAAATATGTCCAAACATCAGCTTTTAAAAGCTGCTGGACTCACTGTATCCTCTCATCCTCAGTCGTAACTGCTTTTATTTGTTTTCAAACCAAAATATGTCCAAACATCAGCTTTTAAAAGCTGCTGGACTCACTGTATCCTCTCGTCCTCAGTCGTAACTGCTTTTATTTGTTTTCAAACCAAAATATTATCAAACATCAGTTTTAAAAGGAACAAAAACTATGAATGATTCTTGTTTATTTATATTTAAATACTTTTATTTTATACACACTTAAATGAATATAGATATAAAAAAAATGTATGATTAAAGTAAAATATGATTTGAAATCCAAAAAAAATATGAATATTGAACATGAATGTTTAAATGTGTAAAGATATTGATATACATCATTCATTACTCACACCCTTTTAAAATATACCGTATATGGATGTATTTGTGATCAATCATTTCAATAGAAAACTGATGAATCCAAAGACGAGGATAAACCAACAAACAGCAGTTTCAACACAAAAAAACGTGTTTAAAAAAGACAATGAATCCACATTTCCAAGAACGACGGATTCATTCCAGAAGCTCTCGTTCGATGATCCCGTTTAAATCTCCAGTTCAAGATTGGTTAAAAAATTGCTGGCTTGAAAATACATTCCATATTTCCCTCTGATGAAATACTTATCTTAAGCCGACTAAGGGAACTCTTCCTCCCCTAAGCCACAGTTAAACGTCCCTTATGGATTCCTGACACTCGGCAGAGCTCCCAGTGTCGTCGTCAAAGAACTCAAATAAACACATCCATATTCATCAGAGTCGCACATAAACCCTCCTCACACTGACATCTGCATTAACGCGACTCAAGCTGGGCTTCATCCGCGGTCCTGCCTCCTATAGCCCAGGGATTCTGAGGATTCTGGTCTGGGCTCCATCCACGATCCTGCCTCCTATAGACTAGGGATTCTGAGGATTCTGGTCTGGGCTCCATCCACGATCCTGCCTCCTATAGCCCAGGGATTCTGAGGATTCTGGTCTGGGCTCCATCCACGATCCTGCCTCCTATAGCCCAGGGATTCTGAGGATTCTGGTCTGGGCTCCATCCACGATCCTGCCTCCTATAGCCCAGGGATTCTGCCATCCACGTCCTCTAAGGGGGGATTCTGGTCTGGGCTCCATCCACGATCCTGCCTCCTATAGCCCAGGGATTCTGAGGATTCTGGTCTGGGCTCCATCCACGATCCTGCCTCCTATAGACTAGGGATTCTGAGGATTCTGGTCTGGGCTCCATCCCAGATCCGTTCCCACTGCAACCTACACTTGGCATGTGAAGTCGAGCATCTGAGACCTGCGTGGACCAGGATGTGATCTTAGTGGGTCAGTGACCCCCAACGAATCTTTCACGTGGAATAATAGATGGAAACACGAGAATAATCTGGGTCATTACACAGACATGTGTTGAAGGAAGGTTTTTAGACATTTTAGAGCTAGTTTTGGTCAAAGTTGATGAATGGAAGTTTGATAAAAGCTCAGTATTTGTGTGTCGACGTCTAAACGTGTAACCCGAGCTTCTAACCGTTGTGTAAAAAACCAGGAGATGTATGATCTTTCTATTGCAGTTGCACTATCTAACCACAAGAGGGCTCAGTCTCCATTCAAACACCTCCTGATCTTACAATCTCCTCTGATTACAACGAAGCCCTTCCAGTAGTGATCAGACAAATATATGTGTTTTTGTTGACCTACTGCAAATACTAGTCAACCTAACAGTTAAATCACAGAACATACTTTACAAGTTTATTAGGACAATACCGTGCACTTGAAATATTTGACTCCAAAAGTGAAAGTATAAACTGGTTTTACTGACTGACCTTGAACTGATTTTATGTGGTTCTCAAAAATCTAGCAAAATGTTGACAAAGACGCACCACATAGACACTCGTAGTATTACACCTAGGTCACTGTAGTATTATGATGTTATTATTTTAGTATTACTCAGAAGTTCTCATATTACTCTGCAAGTCACTGTAGTATTACTCTGCGGTTCTTGTAGTAATGTGTCACAATTCTCATTGTATTACATCACGATTCTCGTAGTATTTTTAGAAGAAGCTCAACTAGTATCAACTCTGATGTCATTAAACATCAACTAGTATCAACTCTGGTGTCATTAAACATCAACTAGTATCAACTCTGGTGTCATTAAACATCAACTAGTATCAACTCTGGTGTCATTAAACATCAACTAGTATCAACTCTGGTGTCATTAAACATCAACTAGTATCAACTCTGATGTCATTAAACATCAACTAGTATCAACTCTGGTGTCATTAAACATCAACTAGTATCAACTCTGGTGTCATTAAACATCAACTAGTATCAACTCTGATGTCATTAAACATCAACTAGTATCAACTCTGGTGTCATTAAACATCAACTAGTATCAACTCTGGTGTCATTAAACATCAACTAGTATCAACTCTGGTGTCATTAAACATCAACTAGTATCAACTCTGGTGTCATTAAACATCAACTAGTATCAACTCTGGTGTCATTAAACATCAACTAGTATCAACTCTGGTGTCATTAAACATCAACTAGTATCAACTCTGGTGTCATTAAACATCCACTAGTATCAACTCTGGTGTCATTAAACATCAACTAGTATCAACTCTGGTGTCATTAAACATCAACTAGTATCAACTCTGGTGTCATTAAACATCAACTAGTATCAACTCTGGTGTCATTAAACATCAACTAGTATCAACTCTGGTGTCATTAAACATCAACTAGTATCAACTCTGGTGTCATTAAACATCAACTAGTATCAACTCTGGTGTTATTAAACATCAACTAGTATCAACTCTGGTGTCATTAAACATCAACTAGTATCAACTCTGGTGTCATTAAACATCAACTAGTATCAACTCTGGTGTCATTAAACATCAACTAGTATCAACTCTGGTGTCATTAAACATCAACTAGTATCAACTCTGGTGTCATTAAACATCAACTAGTATCAACTCTGGTGTCATTAAACATCAACTAGTATCAACTCTGGTGTCATTAAACATCAACTAGTATCAACTCTGGTGTCATTAAACATCAACGTGTCATTAAACATCAACTAGTATCAACTCTGGTGTCATTAAACATCCACTAGTATCAACTCTGGTATCATGTAGTGAATGTTCTTCAAGACGCAGTAACTTCTCATCATAACCATGTTTTACACTTTATTACTTTATAAAGTTGCTCTGAAATCTGGACGAACGAGAGGTTACGAGAGTCCATTATGATGTAATATTGGCTTCACTCCTCTTCCAGCTGTGATCACGCTTTGTTTATACAACGAGTCCCTTGGAAGTGGAGACCATTGATGACACACGGTGACAAACCTCCATGTTCGACCAATCACAGCAGAGTGGCTGTGGCTATGATCAACAAGATTTCATCTCCAGCTTAAGACGAGATGAGAGTTGGACGAAAGAATGAAGCAGTGATGAAGAGAGAACAAAAAGAAACGATGAATGAAAAGCACATGGTGCTGAGACATGTGCGACACAAACGAGGTTCTAACGCTGCAGAAGCAACAGCGACTCGTGATGCAACTTCCTGGAGCCGGAGACGCTCGGACGATAAACAAACAACGCTGTGGAGGATCGATGCTGGATGGAGAGAGATGTGGCAAACAAGACTCTGGGGCTTTTTTCTCTCCTCTGAACATGAGATGCTTTCAGTTCTTTTAAAAATGTACGTTTGAAGCGAAGGCTCAGCCGAACACACGGCGTTTGAAAAGACTGATGTAAGAGACGAGAGGACGGCGAGGAACACAAGGGTTCGGCACAAAAGGCTGCAGGAGGAGAAAAGAGTCGCAGGAATATGTAAGTGTATGAACTGGGATTGGACGGACGGCAACACGAAAGAGAGGCCTCTAGTGGTGACACCTGTGTGTGCACCACTGAAGGTGTGTGTAACTGTGACCCGGGTCAATCAAGAACTGTTGCATATTCCAGTCGTTTACCTTTTGTTCGCAATGAGTTGGACATTGAAGGAGCCTCGTGGAGGAAGGTCAGAGTGAAGTGTTTCTGCTTCCTGTCTAAACCCTGCTGCACACACACACACACACACACACACACACACACACACACACACACACACACACACACACACACACACACACACTTTAATCAGAGCGTGCCATGCTCCGAGTCCAGACAAAGCCCAATCAGAGCGGTGATAATTTGGCCTCTCCTTCAATCAGCAGGACTGTAATTGCATCAGTCACAATCTCCATTTCATCTTTGTGTCGGAGCGAAGGACACGAGACCCGTCATTAAAGTCCACAGTCGGCGGATTTAGACGTCAGGTGAGTCGAGGTTTCTGACATGTTCGTGTTCATGTTTCTGACATGTTCATGTTTCTGACATGTTCGTGGTCATGTTTCTGACATGTTCGTTGTCATGTTTCTGACATGTTCATGTTCATGTTTCTGACATGTTTGTGTTTCATGTTTCTGACATGTTCGTGTTCATGTTTCTGACATGTTCGTGTTTCATGTTTCTGACATGTTCGTGTTCATGTTTCTGACATGTTCGTGGTCATGAGGAGAAATAATAAGAAACTGTTTCTCTATTCAATGATCATCTTGACCAGTTGAAAATTGTTGGATTATAGGTGAGATCATTTGATTATACGCTTATCTATACATATACATACATTCTATACGCGTATCTGTGCATAAACATGTATCTTACTATATACATACATTCTATACTACATGTATCTATACGTATACATACATTCTATACGTGTAGCTATACATA
The DNA here is from genome assembly GCA_016630915.1 of Callionymus lyra. Lineage (NCBI taxonomy): Eukaryota > Metazoa > Chordata > Actinopteri > Syngnathiformes > Callionymidae > Callionymus > Callionymus lyra. The sequence continues at coordinate 110,876 of JACEEU010000728.1, read as the reverse complement.
TACATACATTCTATACGTGAATTACATATATACATTCTATACGTTTATACATAATATACATACATTCTAACGTGTATCTATACATATTTATACATAGACATACATTCTATACGCGTATCTATACAAATAAATACATTATTTACGCGTATCTATACATATACATACATTATATAGGTGTATCTATACATATGCATACATTCTATACGTGTACCTATACATACACAAACATTCTATACCTGTATCTATATATATATACATACATTCTATCAAGTATCTATACATATACATACATTCTATACGCGTATCTATACATATACATACATTATATAGGTGTATCTATACATATACATACATTATACAGGTATCTATACATATAATACATACATTATATAGGTATCTATACATATACATACATTCTATCGAGTATCTATACATATACATACATTCTATATGCGTATCTATACATATCCATACATTATATAGGTGTATCTATACATATGCATACATTATATAGGTGTATCTATACATATACATACATTATATATGTGTATCTATACATATACATATACATTATATTGTGTATCTATACATATACATACATTATATATGTATCTATACATATTATACATATACATATACATACATTATATATGTGTATCTATACATATACATATACATACATTATATATGTGTATCTATACATATACATATACATACATTATATATGTGTATCTATACATATACATATACATACATTATATATGTGTATCTATACATATACATATACATACATTATATATGTGTATCTATACATACACATATACATACATTATATATGTGTATCTATACATATACATATACATACATTATATATGTGTATCTATACATATACATATACATACATTATATATGTGTATCTATACATATACATATACATACATTATATATGTGTATCTATACATATACATACATTATATATGTGTATCTATACATATACATATACATACATTATATATGTGTATCTATACATATACATAAACATTATATATGGTATCTATACATATACATACATTATATATGTGTATCTATACATATACATACATTATATATGTGTATCTATACATATACATACATTATATATGTGTATCTATACATACACATATACATACATTATATATGTGTATCTATACATATACATATACATCCATTATATATGTGTATCTATACATATACACATACATACATTCCATACGCGGCCACACAAGGGAAGAGAATCTTCTAAACACATTATCACGAAGAGAGCGATTTGTTTTCGGTGACACTTTTATTCTCAGTGACACGATTTGTTCCTTCCTGTCTTCACGCGAGCGAACCCGAGCGCAGGAGGATCGTCGTGTCCGACGGCGCCGAGAGCGGCCAGCGAGATCAATTTAGATGATCTATGAACGGTATTAGTCACGACATTTCTGAATATTTTATAGACGGTAGAGGATGTCATCATCAATTTTGATACGAGGAAATGAAGCAAGAGTATAAAACAAATTGCATTAAACATTAAATGCAGCCCCTCGTGTCAATAGGATCATGTGCAGAATAATGGACGAGCGAGGAGGACGATCCTGCAGGAGAAGTGATGTCCCAGCTCTTCTGGGATCCACGCAGGGATGGAAAGGTCAAACCAAAGTCCTTAATCGGGAGGTGGACAGGAAGGGTTTGTGTTTCTAGAAAGTAATGTTTACTTCATTTCTTCCTTTCCATCATCCTTCGTCTGCTGGACGACCAGAAGAAACAAACTTGTTTCTGCCATCTTTGGATTTGTTCTTCTGATCATCTCCGTGTTTCCATCTCCTGATTCTTTCCCTAAATCACCTCTTAGACCATAAATAATGTTGATGTCGTTCGTTGCTCATTTTAACATAACACACAGTTCATGTGGAGTTAAATGGAAGGACATCAGTGACACACTCAACGTTTGTTTTATTTCTGGGTCAAGGTGACCCGGTGGAAAACAAATGTGTTTGTGTTGTCTCTGGGTAAAGGTCAATGACCTCCACCACTGCATATGTATTTATGGAAGCCAGGGAAAGAAAGAGAACCTTCAAGAGAGGAATACGTGAGAACTTTCAAGAGAGGAACATGTGAGAACCTTCAAGGGAGGAACACTCGAGAACCTTCAAGAGAGGAACATGTGAGAAGCTTCAAGAGAGGAACACATGAGAATTTTCAAGGGAGGAACACGTGAGAACATTCAAGGGAGGAACAAGTGAGAACCTTCAAGAGAGGAACACATGAGAACCTTCAAGAGAGGAACTCGTGAGAACATTCAAGGGAGGAACAAGTGAGAACCTTTAAGAGAGGAACACATGAGAACCTTCAAGGGAGGAACACGTGAGAACCTTCAAGAGAGGAACACGTGAGAACATTCAAGGGAGGAACAAGTGAGAACCTTCAAGAGAGGAACACATGAGAACTTTCAAGAGAGGAACTTGTGGGAACACTCAAGGGAGGAACAAGTGAGAACCTTCAAGAGAGGAACACGTGAGAACCTTCAAGAGAGGAACACGTGAGAACTTTCAAGAGAGGACCTTCAGTGAGGAACATGTGAGAACCTTCGAGAGAGGAACACATGAGAACCTTCAAGAGAGGAACATGGGAGAACCTTCAAGAGAATAAAAGCTGAGAACCTTCAAGAGAGAAACACGTGAGAACCTTCAAGAGAGAAACACATGAGAACCTTCAAGAGAGGAACATGGGAGAACCTTCAAGAGAATAAAAGCTGAGAACCTTCAAGAGAGAAACACGTGAGAACCTTCAAGAGAGGAACATGGGAGAACCTTCAAGAGAGTAAAAGCTGAGAACCTTCAAGAGAGAAACACGTGAGAACCTTCAAGAGAGGAACATGTGAGAACCTTCAAGAAATGTACATGTGAGAACCTTCAAGAGAGGAACACCTGAGAACCTTCATGAGATAAGTAATAAATACTGCGATGCAGCAGGTTCCTCTGAGCACAAGGTAAGACATCGCTCTCTAAATACAAGTGAAGGATCAGACGTTTCTACTCAAGACCATTGTCGACGTGCAGCCTCGTGACGCGTCCTCGTGTCGCTGAAGATCACTTTAAAGAAGCTGTATCTCCAGGTTCGGTGCTGACGCAGCAGATTCACGAGGGAAGCATGAAACATCTGGTTAGCGTTTAGGCCGTTCATGAAGACAGGAAGTCCTCGCTGACCCGTTTTTCACGCTTCGTTTAACGCCACGGATTGATGTCAAATCTTGGAGGAACTCGCCGCAACACTTACGCGAACACACACACACAGCGCACACACTCACACGAGCGCACACACACACACGAGCGCACACACACACACGAGCGCACACACACACACGAGCGCACACACACACACGAGCGCACACACACACACGAGCACACACACACACGAGCGCACACACACACACGAGCGCACACACACACACGACACACACACACACACACGAGCGCACACACACACACGAGCGCACACACACACACGAGCGCACACACACACACGAGCGCACACACACACACGAGCGCACACACACTGTCCACGGGCAACACAAGCTCCTCATTTAGCTCCACTTGACATCCCACAAGCTAGCATCTCCAGCGAGCTTAATTATTGTCCACGCAGTGTGTTTCCGTCCGCCGGTGACAGTGGTGATGGCGAAGAGGAGAACGCAGGGGGAGGGGATTAGCATTCACGGCGCACCTGTTGCCGGCGTCCTCGTAATGACTGTGATTCGGGGCGAGAGCGGCGCGAGGTAATTGTAGACTTGGCGAGAGGGAGGACGAGGTTCGACAGCTCTTTAACCATCTCTGGCTGCAGAGAAGAACGCACACACACCCGTCACATACAAAGACACACTCGCGACAAATAGACACCAGAGGGCCACAATTAAGCCCCTGTTGCTATGGCGACATCCTCCCGGACAAATGACGGTGTTGGAAGTGACCGACGTCTATAGAACGAGACCCTGACGCGAGAGTCCGGGAATGTTTCAACATCGTGTGAATATGTACTAATTCATGTACTAAAGTCTGTTTTTAATGATCAGACGTTTGTTTTCCATGTCCTAAAGTGTGTTTTTCGTGTACTAAAGTGTGTTTTTTAATTTAACTTAAGTGTGTTTTTCGTGAACTAAAGTCTGTAAGTGTGTTTTTCATATACTAAAGTGTCTTTTTCATGAGCTAAAGTATGTTTTTCGTGAACTAAAGTGTATTTGTCATGTATTAAAGTGTGTTTTTCATGTAATTAAGTTTGTTTTTCATGTACTAAAGTATGTTTTTCCTGAGCTAAAGTGTGTTTTCAACAACTAAAGTGTGTTTTTAATGTACTGAAGTATGTTTTTCATCTACTGAAGTATGTTTTTCATGTACAAAATTGTGTTTTTCTTGTACTAAAGTGTGTTTTTCGTGTACTAATGTGTTTTTTTCATGTACTTAAGTGTGTTTTTCATGTACTAAAGTGTCTTTTTCATGTACTAAAGTGTGTTTTTCTTGTACTAAAGTGTGTTTTTCTTGTACTAAAGTGTGTTTTTCATGTACTAAAGTGTGTTTTCCCATGTACTAAAGTGTGTTTTTCATGAACTAAAGTGTGTTTCTTATGTACTAAAGTGTGTTTTCCCATGTACTAAAGTGTGTTTTTCTTGTACTAAAGTGTGTTTTTCGTCTACTAAAGTGTGTTTTTCATGTACTAAAGTGTGTTTTTCGTCTACTAAAGTGTGTTTTTCATGTACTAAAGTGTGTTTTTCGTCTACTAAAGTGTGTTTTTCATGTACTAAAGTGTGTTTTCCCATGTACTAAAGTGTGTTTTTCATGTACTAAAGTGTGTTTTTCGTCTACTAAAGTGTGTTTTCGTCTACTAAAGTGTGTTTTTCATGTACTAAAGTGTGTTTTCCGTCTACTAAAGTGTGTTTTCGTGTACTAAAGTGTGTTTTCGTCTACTAAAGTTTGTTTTTCGTCTACTAAAGTGTGTTTTTCATGTACTAAAGTGTGTTTTTCATGTACTACAGTCTGTTTCACACTGTTTCACTACAAACGTCAAACGATGAAGTCGAAGAAAAGTATTTAAAAGGATAATTCAGATGAATCAGAAAAAGCCTCCAAATAAAAAAGTATCACAATCAGACTCATATTTTCTTTCTGGTAAAAACACATTGTATTGTTTGTATTTTGTTCCCTCGTGTGACTCGCTTTAATCTCTGGTAAAACATATTCATCAGAGAAACCATGTTTATTTAACATGAAACATCTGTAACCACGGTAACGACCAAACAACATGAAACTCTGATCGTCACACACTCGTCGCTCCATCAACAAACAAATGTTATTCACTAAAGTGTGGCCCCGAGAGATGGCGGCGTGGGCGGGATGAAGGCGACGTATGATGTTACGTGATGTGTTTAAAGCTCGCGCGAGTGATGTCGTGCTTTTCATTACACGGCGATGAGTAATCGCTCGTCTCTCGTCAGCTCCCACAATCCTCCTCTCCTCGGCGCCGTCGCTTTAAGTGCCGAAGACTCGTCTCGCGTTTCAGAGTCTTGATGATCCACGACCATAATAATGCACTGGTATCTTCACCACCTGGTTAGTATCATCAGGATAGTGTACGTACTAACTAGTAACTACTCCTCCACAGATAGTATGTCTCAAACATACTTCTCTTAGTATACTAGAAGTTAGTATCATCAGGATAGTGTACGTACTAACTAGTAACTAATCCTCCACAGATAGTATGTCTCAAACATACTTCTCTTAGTATACTAGAAGTTAGTATCATCAGGATAGTGTACGTACTAACTAGTAACTAATCCTCCACAGATAGTATGTCTCAAATCATACTTCTCTTAGTATACTAGAAGTTAGTATCATCAGGATAGTGTACGTACTAACTAGTAACTACTCCTCCACAGATAGTATGTCTCAAACATACTTCTCTTAGTATACTAGAAGTTAGTATCATCAGGATAGTGTACGTACTAACTAGTAACTAATCCTCCACAGATAGTATGTCTCAAATCACATACTTCTCTTAGTATACTAGAAGTTAGTATCATCAGGATAGTGTACGTACTAACTAGTAACTAATCCTCCACAGATAGTATGTCTCAAACATACTTCTCTTAGTACACTAGAAGTTAGTATCATCAGGATAATGTACGTACTAACTAGTAACTAATCCTCCACAGATAGTATGTCTCAAACATACTTCTCTTAGTATACTAGAAGTTAGTATCATCAGGATAGTGTACGTACTAACTAGTAACTCATCCTTCACAGATAGTATGTCTCAAACATACTTCTCTTAGTATACTAGAAGTTAGTATCATCAGGATAGTGTACATACTAACTAGTAACTAATCCTCCACAGATAGTATGTCTCAAACATACTTCTCTTAGTATACTAGAAGTTAGTATCATCAGGATAGTGTACGTACTAACTAGTAACTAATCCTCCACAGATAGTATGTCTCAAACATACTTCTCTTAGTATACTAGAAGTTAGTATCATCAGGATAGTGTACGTACTAACTAGTAACTAATCCTCCACAGATAGTATGTCTCAAACATACTTCTCTTAGTATACTAGGAGTTAGTATCATCAGGATAGTGTACGTACTAACTAGTAACTAATCCTCCACAGATAGTATGTCTCAAATCAAACTCTGCTGCTACACACTAACAGGAAATGACGCGACAGCTTCTTCTTCTACTACTATTTAACGATGATTTCAAGCAGCTGTAGGAACACTAGCGACACCTGCTGGCAGCACGTTTGGTTTCAAGAAATATGAGAAATATTGACGAAATATTTACGCCGGTATCAGCAGCGAAGACGTGTCGTCCCCCCAGTATATATATATATATATATATATATATATATATATACATATTAGTGTAGAAAGTGTCCATCGATCCATACTCAGTTTTGTGTGTGTTTTAGTTTCAGTTTAGTGTGTATGAAGCACTACATTTACATACTAAGAATTGAGACGCACTTACGCACTAAAAATACTAACTTTGAGTACACTAGTATGTGATTTGAGACACAGCTAAGATCTCAGTAACTTATGCTGGTTCTTATTTTTCCTTGATCCATTTATTTGTCTTAAATACAAACATTCAGCAAATAATTAAAATATATCCATGACAGTGATTTTCTCTCACTTCATAACGTTGAACTCGTGGACAACGTCTCGATTAGTCGGTTTCAGGTATTTTCTTGCATTTTTTCTACTGTGTTCGGAATATATATTTTTTTATCCTTCATATAATTGAAGTAAATCAACTCAGTCAGTCATTTCATGTATTGTTAAACTGAATTTAATCGAAGTACAGATGACGTTGTTGTTACTTTCGGTGACCACCAACTTGAGCCATGTGTTAAGTTTGTGTTTGGTAGAAATCTTTGGAGTGAGCTACTAATAACTCGTGAAACTGCGACAAATATATAACGGCGAACTAACAGCTCTGTGCTTCGGAAAGGATTCAGACGGACATGTAGGTTCTGTGTTTTTCTCACTCGTACAAGTAAAACATGTGACTTTAAACCAGATCTGATTCCTGTTCTTCGTCAGATTCCTAGCCTGACAGTTATTGACATTATTATCGTTATTGTTATTATCGTTAGCATTATTATTATTACTGGTCTCTCACTTCAGGACTCGCTTGTAAACAGTATTTGCCTCAAATAAAATAAAATCATCTGAGCAGCGAGACACAAACGAACGTACGAGCTAATAGCAGTGCTAGCTAAAAGCAGTGCCAGCTAATAGGAGTGCTAGCTAATAGGAGTGCTAGCCAATGGGAGTGCTAGCTTATAGGAGTGCTAGCTAATGGGAGTGCTAGCTAATTGGAGTGCTAGCTAATGGGAGTGCTAGCTAATTGGAGTGCTAGCTAATGGGAGTGCTAGCTAATGGGAGTGCTAGCTAATAGGAGTGCTAGCTAATAGGAGTGCTAGCTAATAGGAGTGCTAGCTAATGGGAGTGCTAGCTAATAGGAGTGCTAGCTAATGGGATGTTTAATGGGAGTGCTAGCTAATGGGAGTGCTAGCTAATAGGAGTGCTAGCTAATGGGAGTGCTAGCTAATGGGAGTGCTAGCTAATAGGAGTGCTAGCTAATGGGAGTGCTAGCTAATGGGAGTGCTAGCTAATGGGAGTGCTAGCTAATAGGAGTGCTAGCTAATAGGAGTGCTAGCTAATATGAGTGCTAGTTGGGAGTGCTAGCTAATGGGAGTGCTAGCTAAAAGGGGTGCTAGCTAGGGAGTGCTAGCTAATAGGAGTGCTAGCTAATAGGAGTGCTAGCTAATAGGAGTGCTAGCTAATAGCAGTGCTAGCAA
>JACEEU010000728.1:75000-90000 GCA_016630915.1 Callionymus lyra | reverse complement strand
GTTTGACAGCGACTGCTGGGAAGGAACGTGTCTATATTTGTATTATAATCATTTGATTCTCTTTTAGTTTTTGTTGCTTTTATTACATTAATTTCTGTTGTTGACGCTCGTCATACAGTGGTAGTATATAAAGTACTGTCAAACAAGTACGTCTGTCATACAAATGTATTTTCTAAAAAACTAATACAGTGATTTAAGTGTGTTATTAGATTTATTTCCTTAAATTGTCGTCACTCGTTCATACAACAGAACAACAAATGTTGACAAACATGTTTATTTGATGATTAGGATGAAAACTTGTGTCGTGAACTAATAACAAATTCATAACTAATCCAAACTAACATGTTGGAGTCTTAATGTTTATCTTATCTTATCTTAAAGACTCTACTGACCTCTCAATGGAGGTCAAAGGTCAACTCCATCAAAGAAAAGGGGTCGTTAAGAAGACCCCCAAGAGAATCCAAAGATGTCCCATAAAAACATATTAAATAAAGATTATATCTATAATCACAGTAACGTCCAGCAAATATACTACCCACAATCCACCTGTGCTTTCTCTCCATCACAGTATTGTGTTGTTAGAATTCTGAGATTTCAAAGATGCTCAATATGAAAAAATATAGTTTTCTATTTGTTATTTTGTTCTTGGAAGTAACAATTGTTTAATTATACAGTGTTTCACAACAATAGAGTCTCAGATCTTGAACACACCACAGTGATCCCGATGTCATTGAATGCAACTGATAAAATGATGAAAATGTAAGTGTATTTTAAGATGTTTTTTTGCATTTAAAAAATACCATTTGTTCTTTATATTTGCACTTTGTCATCCCTTGAACTTTGTTCTTTACATTTGCACTTTGTCATTAATGCATTAATACTTAACGAGACTTTAGGAAATTATTAGTCGAGAGACACTAAACATAACAAACATAACAATAAGGGACGTCGAAGTCGCAACAACAAGTGATCGACCAGTTGTGTCGGTCACATGACTCGATCAATAACAGTTATAAATGATAATCATTGATCACAGTTAAACGTCTTTTATCAACTTCAAGCCTCACAAAGATCTTGGAGAATCTCTGGAGACGACGATGACAGTTTTATATCCTGTTGCTTCTGCATCCGTCTCTAGCTGTCACTTTGTGTCATTATTTCCTTCTATTCCCAGTTCGCCCTTTAATCAGACAAGAGTCTCTCTCCGCCGCGATTCCCCTCGTCTGTTCACGGCTTTGTTTCCTCTGCGGGTAATAGGATCAGGACTATTCAAAGCAGACGGGCCGAGATAGCGTCGTGCGTCATCGCGCCGACACGAATGCACTGTTTCTTTTCATCTTCCAGGCTATAAGACGTACGACAGGACGATACTAATGGCTGCTCGTCCCTCCCGTGCGGAACCAAAGAAGCGAAAACAAACAATCTGATCTTCCTTCTCAAGGCTGCCTGCGAGTTTATCAAAGTGAAAAATGACCGGAGCGAGCGTTTGTCTCGGCGGCGTCGTGAAGCGGTGTACGGGAGGACGACCGGGGCGGCAACACAACAGTACACACGTCTGTGAACACAACACATCGAAAGGATGTGAAATCTTCTACCAAATCTTTGAGAAACTGTCAGTTTTAAAGTACAGAAATACTTTCTGAGGGAGAGACTTTTCCTGAGCCGCTCTAGTAGAAGAACTCACATTTCTCCTTCAAACTCTTCACTGGCCGCTCTAGTAGAAGAACTCACATTTCTCCTTCAAACTCTTCACTGGCCGCTCTAGTAGAAGAACTCACATTTCTCCTTCAAACTCTTCACTGGCTGCTCTAGTAGAAGAACTCACATTTCTCCTTCAAACTCTTCACTGGCGGCTCTAGTAGAAGAACTCACATTTCTCCTTCAAACTCTTCACTGGCTGCTCTAGTAGAAGAACTCACATTTCTCCTTCAAACTCTTCACTGGCCGCTCTAGTAGAAGAACTCACATTTCTCCTTCAAACTCTTCACTGGCCGCTCTAGTAGAAGAACTCACATTTCTCCTTCAAACTCTTCACTGGCCGCTCTAGTAGAAGAACTCACATTTCTCCTTCAAACTCTTCACTGGCCGCTCTAGTAGAAGAACTCACATTTCTCCTTCAAACTCTTCACTGGCCGCTCTAGTAGAAGAACTCACATTTCTCCTTCAAACTCTTCACTGGCGGCTCTAGTAGAAGAACTCACATTTCTCCTTCAAACTCTTCACTGGCCGCTCTAGTAGAAGAACTCACATTTCTCCTTCAAACTCTTCACTGGCTGCTCTAGTAGAAGAACTCACATTTCTCCTTCAAACTCTTCACTGGCCGCTCTAGTAGAAGAACTCACATTTCTCCTTCAAACTCTTCACTGGCCGCTCTAGTAGAAGAACTCACATTTCTCCTTCAAACTCTTCACTGGCTGCTCTAGTAGAAGAACTCACATTTCTCCTTCAAACTCTTCACTGGCTGCTCTAGTAGAAGAACTCACATTTCTCCTTCAAACTCTTCACTGGCTGCTCTAGTAGAAGAACTCACATTTCTCCTTCAAACTCTTCACTGGCTGCCAGTTTCTTTCAGGATCATTTTCAAATTCTGTGTTATCAGTTTTATCTTGACCTTTAAAGTATATACTTTATTGAATATTGTTTTGATTGTTTAAGCGCTTTGTGACCCTGGTCTGGAAAAGCGCTATATAAATAAAAATGACTTACTTACTTACGTCCCAATCAACGTAGAATTAATCGCAGACTTGTTTGTCCCTTTCCACGCCCTCATTTACATATTGAAATACTTACACAATACTTACACTCACTCACTTACAATAGCGTAAAAATATTAAAATATTCATTACGATGGATGTTGTCTTAATAGATACAGATCATCAATTTGATGATGGTGAATGAGAACATATGATTAAGTTAATGAATAATTTAATATCCACTCGTGTAACTACAACTACTGTGTGTTAATTGATGATCAATATTGATCATGATAGTTCAAGGTGCATGATATGTAACTGATGTAGGTAGAACTTTATTGATCCTCAGGAGGTCTTTGTTTTTTGGAAATTGTTTTTTTTTCCAATTAAACACAGCAATACAGCAATTATTCATAAAAATAAAATAAAATAAGAACAAGAACAAAGAGAAATAAAGAGAAAGAACAAGATGATACAATCTAAGTCTAAAGATAAAGATAAAAGAACATAGATTTAAACAAATAACAAAGACTAACATAGAATAGAACATAATGATACTTTCACTTCTTTACTATCTAATAACACGAGGAATGAATGAGTCCCTGAGTCTATTAGTGTTGCATCATGGGAGGAGCATTCGTGCTTCATCTGCTTCTCTGTTCACTGATGACAGTGTTGAGAGGATGATGTCATCATGATGATGGACAGTAGTTTGTTCAGTGATCTCTTGTCACCAGTGAGTCCAGCTTCAACCACAGAGCTTCTGATCAACCTGTTGACCTGTTGACCTGTTGACCTCCTCCTGGACACATTACACCCCAATACACAACAGCATAAAACAAAATAAAAAAATGAGACGTGCATCTGAGCAGCTGATCCAGGCGTACGCCACCTACAGACCGTGTGAGAATTACAAACTTTTCACCGCTCTTTTCAGTGTCGATACATATGGACTTGACTTGAAAAGTGTCTCAGCAGGTTTTTTGTGCGTAAAAGCTCTTAGTAAATGAGTTTTTTTTATCATCAGATCATCCCAGTTCTTTCAATGAGTTAATTATTCACCAAGTATTGGCGTCAACATCTTCAAACACTGACAACAAGCAGGTACTTCATCTGATAAAAGGAAGAGAAACAAATGATTTAAAATTCATTCATTTCATGCGAGTCTTCATTGAGAAAAACTAATACAAAATGAACTGGTATCTTTGTGAGTGAAACCAGGAGCCAAGGTCTCAAGCGGACAAGTTTACCCATATGTGATTTTCCCTTTTTTTGTTCCCCGTGAAGCAAGTGTCAGAGTCGTGAACGTACATGGAACGAAAATGTTTCCGGAGATCGAGTCACGTATAAAACACATTTCGTGTTCACCGAAATCTCTTCTTCTGGACTTTATCGTCGGTCTTGACATCCGTGTCTTATCTTATCTTAAACACATACTTAAAGGTCACGACATCATCAACATGAACGTTCATCTGCTGGAGACTGCAGCGTAAAAATGATGGCTTGAGTTCCACACATTCAAGATATGCAACAATTTATTTGCATTTTTTAAGAACGTTTGAACAAAATGATCTGTAATTTATTTATTAAAAACCTAAACATATTTAGTTCAGAGTGTAAGATGATATCTAAACTTATTAATGACATTAATACACTTAAATAAACACAAATACCAACAAAGTATGTTGTGTCACTGAAGGTCTGACTCCTCCAGACACTGACGTGTCTTTTGACCTGAAGCTTCTGAACAGAAACCGTTTAAATCAAGTGTGTTTGTGTGTTTGTGTCCGAACACGTCGAAGGAAACACAACATTCCTACATGTGCGTCGCAGACACTCGTGTGGGCGGAGCCACTGGCCTGAGCCGGGGCCGGAGGTCGATCTGTCAGGGGACGGCCGTGACTAAAAAGGACAGAGCTGTCTCTCTGCATTAAAACCAAATGTCCTGGAATAGAAGTCGTTTACACATGAATGCGGGGGGGGGTACAAGCATCCGACCTTTAGGCTCGTTACGAAGAAGAGACTTAATTACGAACCAAAATCATTATTTATATCCAATAAAAGCTGTTTTATCTACTTTGTGTATCAGAGTTTTAATGAGGCGACGGTCGGTAACATTAATAAATGAGTCTCCTTGTCTGTGTAGCTTCTTGTCAGGAGCTCTCGTGCCTCCCTCTCTCTCTCCCTCTCTCGCTCGCCCGCCACACAGGCCGGATTAAATCCCTTTTGTTTATCGGACGGAGACATTTTAATAATATTGCTTCATTGGAACGAGCGGGTCTGCGTTCAGCAGTTTGTAACGAAGTCACGGATCTCGTGTGTCGCCGACGGAGATCCCGCCCAAGTTATTGCAAACACTAAACCATCAGAGCTTCGCTCGTCCTCGGAGTCCTGGTCCTGCCGCGGCTCCTGCAGAGCGACTAAAATTAGACTCTCACACACACACACACACACACACGCACACACACACACCTCACACTGACACACACGCCTCCAGACACACCACTATTTATGAGGCATTAGCATAACACCGCTCTGTTTGTTTGCTTTTCTAAATTGTCTACAAATTCTGTCGAACTATAAAATCTACTCGTGAATAAATAACGTTGCGTCTTATTCGGGGCGAGTCAGAGTCGACTTGACTTGTCGTGCGTGGGTTCGAAGGTTAAATCTGCACAAATATGTGAACTTGACCTCAATATAGACACACTTTGTTTTTTGCACTTTGTTTATTTACGAATACAAGATGAAGCAGTTTCATTTGAACGACTATAAAGAAAGAGAACAATAATAAGACATTTAACGGATCAGTATTATTTTTATTAAAACCTTATTTAGCTTCTCTTTATTCGCCCCTTCTTTTTATTTTGGCCTGACGGTCCCTAACAAGAGTCACTATATCATGTAGAAGATAGAAGTGAAACTACAGTCGAAGCTCCTGCTCGTCTCTGGTTCTAAAGAGGTTTCAGCACCACGGACAGCGACAGACAAACGTCAACTAAGAAGATTGGGTTTAAATACCATGTGAAATGAAATTAGAGATTAAAGTGTAATCACTTCCTGGTGAGGTCAGCGAGAGTAAAGGTCATGAGGTCAACATAGTAAACAATTATAAACAAACACGACTGGTCTATTTTTTAGGAATTTTCTCCGGATTTTTGAGAGGACTATGTTATTGAGTAGTTCTCGTCCATCCTCACCGAAACATTTGTCACTGTGGTGAAAACCCCATCATTCAAGGCTTGATAAATCAGGGAGCCGGTGGCAGATTTACTTAAACTTACTCTAAACATTAAATCGAAGGTCAGGAAACATGTTTTTTTTAAGATAAAATAAATAAATGTGTTTACTGAAGATTTTCAAAGACATTTTCGCACGTTGAAGAGCAGAACTAAACTGCTGTGTTGACACGAGCTGTGTCTCAAATCACATACTTGTGTACTTAAACTTAGTATTTTTAGTGCATGGGTGCGTCTCAATTCTTAGTATGTAAATGTAGTGCTTTATACACACTAGATTGACACTAAAACACACACAAAACTGAGTATGGATCGATGGACACTTTCTACACTAAATGGCTCCATCTTAGTGACGTTGACGTTGTTAACAGAAGTTACGTCATATATATATATATATACATGTATATATATATACATATATATATATACATATATATATATGTATATATATATGTATATATCATATACTTACAGGTGTATTTTCAGCAATAGTAGAAGGATGACACGTCTTCACTGCTGATACTATCGTAAATATATAGTCAATATTTCTCATATTTCTTGAAACCAAACGTGCTGCCAGCAGGTGTCGCTAGTGTTCCTACAGCTGCTTGAAATCATCCTTAAATAGTAGTAGAAGAAGAAGCTGTCGCGTCATTTCCTGTTAGTGTGTAGGAGCAGAGTTTGATTTGAGACAAACTATCTGTGGAGGATTAGTTACTAGTTAGTACGTACACTATCCTGATGATACTAACTTCTAGTATACTAAGAGAAGTATGTTTTTGACACACTATATGTGGTGGATAATATACTAGTTAGTAAGTACACTATCCTGATGATACTAACTTCTAGTATACTAAGAGAAGTATGTTTGAGACATACTATCTGTGGAGGATTAGTTACTAGTTAGTACGTACACTATCCTGATGATACTAACTTCTAATATACTAAGAGAAGTATGTACACTATCCTGATGATACTAACTTCTAGTATACTAAGAGAAGTATGTTTAAGACATACTATCTGTGGAGGATTAGTTACTAGTTAGTACGTACACTATCCTGATGATACTAACCAGTGCACTAAGAGAAGTACGTACACTATCCTGATGATACTAACCAGTACTATCTGTGGAGGATTAGTTACTAGTGATACTACCAGTGCACTAAGAGAAGTGACTAAGAGAAGTACGTACACTATCCTGATGATACTAACCAGTGCACTAAGAGAAGTACGTACACTATCCTGATGATACTAACCAGTGCACTAAGAGAAGTATGTACACTATCCTGATGATACTAACCAGTGCACTAAGAGAAGTATGTACACTATGCTGATGATACTAACCAGTGCACTAAGAGAAGTACGTACACTATCCTGATGATACTAACCAGTGCACTAAGAGAAGTGTGTGATTTGAGGACACATCACTATCACTAACACTTTGATTCCACCTCTGTTTTGGATCAGTGCCTCAGAACATAGAGATGTTATGTCAACAAAACATCATCTAAAAACCACCTGCTCTCCTGTGATCCTCCTGCTTGAAAGCCACACATGTGCGGACAAACAAATTAAAAAATCTCAGGCTACGAAAAGCACACAGCCCTGATTTTTGGGAAGCCGGCGCTCCAGTTAAAAAAGCTCCATCTGTTGAAATGTATTCCCGAGACGCTCCTGGAAACCGTGGACGCCCACACGGAGAAACTCTTGCCAGGAGAACAAAGACAAACATGTCAGTGCACCTCTCGCTACACGGCACACCAGGAAAAAAAAGAGAAAAATCTCTGAGCTAAATATACGAGTTTGACGTGGGAGCGAGTGGGCGGGCGCCAGCTTCAAGATGCACTACTTCTTCTTCTTCAACACATCTTTCATCCCTTCTTCCCACTGTACTCGTCACACCTTCGCTCTTTCAGGTGTTTCTCTCGCAATATTTGCCGAGGCAGGAAAACATGCAGCATGAGTCTCACGTCATTAACTTCCTAATAGCTTTGTTAAGGAGGAAGAACGTTTAAATTCATCCGAGCTTATGATTCCGTGCACTTAAATCTCCGGTCGCACCTCGTTCACCCGGCCCGATGTCCCTCTCCATAAACACTTGCAAACATCCCCGAAATATTCTGCACCATCCCTGATGTCTCCGGCTCCTTGATTTATCACGAAGCAGGAAGTTTGTTTTTTTACTAAACAACACAAGTGTGTTTGTGTCGTTTATACTATTGTTACACTTTATTTTGTGTCCAAACAAGAAGGATCTTCTCGCCTGCAGTTCATACTAAACTCTGCAGCCAGAATTCTGAGCCGCTCTAGTAGAAGAACTCACATTTCTCTACACTATCACAACACCAGAGTCAAACACTGTACAATACTACACATATATACTTGTTACTACACTATCATAACACCAGAGTCAAACACTGTACAATACTACACATATATACTTGTTACTACACTATCACAACACCAGAGTCAAGTACTGGACAATACTACACATATATACTTGTTACTACACTATCATAACACCAGAGTCAAGTACTGGACAATACTACACATATATACTTGTTACTACACTATCACAACACCAGAGTCAAGTACTGTACAATACTACACATATATACTTGTTACTACACTATCATAACACCAGAGTCAAGTACTGGACAATACTACACATATACTGTATACTTGTTACTACACTATCACAACACCAGAGTCAAGTACTGGACAATACTACACATATATACTTGTTACTACACTATCACAACACCAGAGTCAAGTACTGGACAATACTACACATATACTGTATACTTGTTACTACACTATCACAACACCAGAGTCAAGTACTGGACAATACTACACATATATACTTGTTACTACACTATCACAACACCAGAGTCAAACACTGTACAATACTACACATATATACTTGTTACTACACTATCACAACACCAGAGTCAAACACTGTACAATACTACACATATATACTTGTTACTACACTATCATAACACCAGAGTCAAGTACTGGACAATACTACACATATACTGTATACTTGTTACTACACTATCACAACACCAGAGTCAAGTACTGGACAATACTACACATATATACTTGTTACTACACTATCATAACACCAGAGTCAAGTACTGGACAATACTACACATATATACTTGTTACTACACTATCACAACACCAGAGTCAAGTACTGGACAATACTACACATATATACTTGTTACTACACTATCACAACACCAGAGTCAAGTACTGGACAATACTACACATATACTGTATACTTGTTACTACACTATCACAACACCAGAGTCAAGTACTGGACAATACTACACATATATACTTGTTACTACACTATCACAACACCAGAGTCAAGTACTGGACAATACTACACATATACTGTATACTTGTTACTACACTATCACAACACCAGAGTCAAGTACTGGACAATACTACACATATATACTTGTTACTACACTATCACAACTAATTATTCTGAGATATTCAATTTAATTATTTTGACAGAAAACATGAAAATGTGTTTTTCAAGAACAACGATGATGTTTTACTTTGAGCTCATGGTTTGATGGAACGACAGCGACTGGATGTTCGACGAGAAGATAAAAGCTGAGCTCGTTTCTGAAGATTCGTCTGAATCTGTGTTTTCTGGAGTCGTGGAGAAAAGAAACAGTGTCTCCGGAGGAAACAGCAGCGGATGCAACACTTTCTGTTGTTGCTGCTAATGTGAGCTAATGTGAGGCAAACACATCATACACACACACACATCACACACACACACATCACACACACACACATCACACACACACACATCACACACACACATCACACACCACGACATCTGAGGTGTTTATGGAGATCGTGTTAATAGAAACTTGACCGAGTCCCTCTGGGCCCATGAGCCTCGCTTTCATTTGGACTGAAGTGAAGAGATCTGCGTCTTCAAAGCCTGTCGGGGTCTGATCGACCCGAGGCCTCAAGTTATTAGAGAGGATTGTCTTACAAGTGTGTGTGTGCAGTGACGAAAACACATGCTCAGGACGAGAATACAGTGATGACTGAGGACGAGAGGATACACTGATGACTGAGGACGAGAGGATACACTGATGACTGAGGACGAGAGGATACACTGATGACTGAGGACGAGAGGATACACTGATGACTGAGGACGAGAGGATACACTGATGACTGAGGACGAGAGGATACACTGATGACTGAGGACGAGAGGATACACTGATGACTGAGGACGAGAGGATACACTGATGACTGAGGACGAGAGGATACACTGATGACTGAGGACGAGAGGATACACTGATGATTGAGGACGAGAGGATATAGTGATGACTGAGGATGAGAGGATACAGTGATGACTGAGGACGAGAGGATACACTGATGACTGAGGACGAGAGGATACACTGATGACTGAGGACGAGAGGATACAGTGATGACTGAGGACGAGAGGATACACTGATGACTGAGGACGAGAGGATACAGTGATGACTGAGGACGAGAGGATACACTGATGACTGAGGACGAGAGGATACACTGATGACTGAGGACGAGAAGATACAGTGATGACAGAGGACGAGAGGATACACTGATGACTGAGGACGAGAGGATACAGTGATGACTGAGGACGAGAGGATACAGTGATGATTGAGGACGAGAGGATACAGTGATGACTGAGGACGAGAGGATACACTGATGACTGAGGACGAGAGGATACACTGATCATTGGGGACGAGAGGATACACTGATGACTGAGGACGAGAGGATACACTGATGACTGAGGACGAGAGGATACACTGATGACTGAGGACGAGAGGATACAGTGATGACTGAGGACGAGAAGATACAGTGATGACTGAGGACGAGAGAATACAGTGATGACTGAGGACGAGAGGATACACTGATGACTGAGGACGAGAGGATACAGTGATGAATGAGGGCGAGAGGATACAGTGATGACTGAGGACGAGAGGATACAGTGATGACTGAGGACGAGAAGATACAGTGATGACTGAGGACGAGAGAATACAGTGATGACTGAGGACGAGAGGATACACTGATGACTGAGGACGAGAGGATACAGTGATGACTGAGGACGAGAGGATACAGTGATGAATGAGGACGAGAGGATACAGTGATGACTGAGGACGAGAGGATACAGTGATGACTGAGGGCGAGAGGATACAGTGATGACTGAGGACGAGAAGATACAGTGATGACTGAGGACGTGAGGATACAGCGATGACTGAGGACGAGAGGATACAGTGATGACTGAGGACGAGAAGATACAGTGATGACAGAGGACGAGAGGATACACTGATGACTGAGGACGAGAGGATATAGTGATGACTGAGGATGAGAGGATACAGTGATGACTGAGGACGTGAGGATACAGCGATGACTGAGGACGTGAGGATACAGCGATGACTGAGGACGTGAGGATACAGTGATGACTGAGGACGAGAGGATACAGTGATGACTGAGGACGTGAGGATACAGTGATGACTGAGGACGAGAGGATACAGTGATGACTGAGGACGAGAAGATACAGTGATGACTGAGGACGAGAGGATACAGCGATGACTGAGGACGTGAGGATACAG
The DNA here is from genome assembly GCA_016630915.1 of Callionymus lyra. NCBI lineage: Eukaryota > Metazoa > Chordata > Actinopteri > Syngnathiformes > Callionymidae > Callionymus > Callionymus lyra. The sequence continues at coordinate 78,435 of JACEEU010000728.1, read as the reverse complement.
TGATGACTGAGGACGAGAAGATACAGTGATGACTGAGGACGTGAGGATACAGCGATGACTGAGGACGTGAGGATACAGTGATGACTGAGGACGAGAAGATACAGTGATGACTGAGGACGAGAGGATACAGTGATGACTGAGGACGAGAGGATACAGTGATGACTGAGGACGAGAGGATACAGTGATGACTGAGGACGAGAGGATACAGTGATGGCTGAGGACGAGAGGATACAGTGATGACTGAGGACGAGAGGATACAGTGATGACTGAGGACGAGAGGATACAGTGATGACTGAGGACGAGAGGATACAGTGATGGCTGAGGACGAGAGGATACAGTGATGACTGAGGACGAGAGGACACGTCAAGTATCTATGAAGTTAATAAAACATATAATGAGGATAAAAAACCTTTGTTTCTACGACTGAAGACAAACATCAAGCAAGTGTTTGGTCAGTGAGTCCCTGCAGGTCATGAACCATCACTGATATCAGTCCTGGTATCAGCAGATCCTGGACACTCAGCAAACAAGAGCCTCCAGACGTGACGGACCTTCACGGAGCTGCTGAAGACCTTCCATTCATCTTGCCTCGTGTCACTTAACGTCTCCCTGCGGACCCGCCGGCCGCTAACATTGTATTTTTGTTTACGTGACACATTTGTCGTCACGTGTGCGTCCAGGAGGTCGAGAGCGTCGGTCACTGTCTGACCGACGTCTGCTGACGTCCATCGTCTTCAGCCTCTCGCTCCACAGAGTCAGGAGACCTCGTCCATCATCCTCCAGTCAAATGTTTGCTCTCAGCACGAGTCGTCCACAGGCTTCCTGTCGGACGTGTGGACTCGGAGAGAATAGAGTGATGACTGAGGATGAGAGGATACAGAGATGACTGAGGATGAGAGGATACAGTGATGACTGAGGATGAGAGGATACAGTGATGACTGAGGACGAGAGGATACAGTGATGACTGAGGACGAGAGGATACAGTGATGACTGAGGACGAGAGGATACAGTGATGACTGAGGATGAGATGAAGTGATGAATTAGGACGAGAGAATACAGTGATGACTGAGGACAAGAGGATACAGTGATGACTGAGGATGAGAGGATACAGTGATGACTGAGGACGAGAGGATACAGTGATGACTGAGGATGAGAGGATACAGTGATGACTGAGGACGAGAGGATACAGTGATGACTGAGGATGAGAGGATACAGTGATGACTGAGGATGAGATGAAGTGATGAATTAGGAGGAGAGAATACAGTGATGACTGAGGACAAGAGGATACAGTGATGATTGAGGATGAGAGGATACAGTGATGACTGAGGACAAGAGGATACAGTGATGACTGAGGACGAGAGGATACAGTGATGACTGAGGACAAGACGATACAGTGATGACTGAGGACGAGAGGATACAGTGATGAATGAGGATGAGAGGATACAGTGATGACTGAGGACGAGAGGATGAAGTGATGACTGAGGACAAGAGGATACAGTGATGAATGAGGACGAGAGGATACAGTGATGAATGAGGATGAGAGGATACAGTGATGACTGAGGATGAGAGGATACAGTGATGACTGAGGACGAGAGGATACAGTGATGACTGAGGACGAGAGGATACAGTGATGACTGAGGATAGATAGGAGAGAGGATACAGTGATGACTGAGGAAGAGGAACGTGATGACTGAGGACAAGAGGATACAGTGATGACTGAGGACAAGAGGATACAGTGATGACTGAGGACGAGAGGATACAGTGATGACTGAGGACGAGAGGATACAGTGATGACTGAGGACGAGAGGATACAGTGATGACTGAGGACAAGAGGATACAGTGATGACTGAGGACGAGAGGATACAGTGATGACTGAGGACAAGAGGATACAGTGATGACTGAGGACAAGAGGATACAGTGATGACTGAGGACGAGAGGATACAGTGATAACTGAGGACGAGAGGATACAGTGATGACTGAGGACAAGAGGATACAGTGATGACTGAGGACAAGAGGATACAGTGATGACTGAGGACGAGAGGATACAGTGATGACTGAGGACGAGAGGATACAGTGATGACTGAGGACGAGAGGATTCAGTGATAACTGAGGACAAGAGGATACAGTGATGACTGAGGACGAGAGGATACAGTGATGACTGAGGACGTGAGGATACAGTGATGGCTGAGGACGAGAAGATACAGTGATGACTGAGGACGAGAGGATACAGTGATGACTGAGGACGAGAGGATTCAGTGATAACTGAGGACAAGAGGATACAGTGATGAGTCGGAGCGAGAGGATAAAAGAGGCTCGTCAATGTGTTTTAAACGAGTCCGGATCGGAAGAACAAACTCCATCAAGTCCACCAAGATCATCCACTGCAGGTAAGTCTGGTCGCACAATAATCCTGAAGATCTGACATTTAATGACACGTCAACAAACTTGATGATGCACTAGATTACTATGATTTATATAAATATATATATATACAGTATATATATATAAATATATATATATATACAGTATATATATTTGTCTTGGTCTTATCCAGGCTTGTGCAGCAGCTTCAGCAGGTTCCTCAGGTTCCTGAGGTTCTCCAAGACCGACTCTACTCTGAGTGTCTCCTGGACGACTGTGCTTCTCACTCCACCTCTAAGAGAGTCCAGACAAACCTCCAGAGAAAACTTATTGCGGGTCACTTTGACCCACTTCTTCTTTATGTCTCTGCTTGTGACTGGAGGTCCAAGAACATGATCCATACATTTAAATATTGACTTTTTTTCTACAAACAGTTTTTTATGAAATAATTTATCCTTTAACATTACATGATTCATGATGTTTGTTATTTTCTGTGCTGCGAGAAAACTTCCGGGCCGTAGATGGCAGCAGTCGTTACGTCCTCCACAACTAAAGAAAGAATGACTGAGGATGAGAGGATACAGTGATGACTCAGTACTGGACAATACTACACATATATATACTTGTTACTACACTATCACAACACCAGGGTCAAGTACTGGACAACACTACACATATATAATTGTTACTACACTATCAAAACTCCAGAGTCAAGTACTGGACAATACTACACATATATACTTGTTACTACTCTATCACAACACCAGAGTCAAGTACTGGACAATACTACACATATATACTTGTTACTACTCTATCACAACACCAGAGTCAAGTACTGGACAATACTACACATATATACTTGTTACTACACTATCACAACACCAGAGTCAAGTACTGTACAATACTACACATATATACTTGTTACTACAATATCAAAACTCCAGAGTCAAGTACTGGACAATACTACACATATATACTTGTTACTACTCTATCACAACACCAGAGTCAAGTACTGGACAATACTACACATATATACTTGTTACTACACTATCAAAACACCAGAGTCAAGTACTG
>JACEEU010000728.1:27500-62500 GCA_016630915.1 Callionymus lyra | reverse complement strand
CTGCCTGCATCACTGCCAGCATCACTGCCTGCATCACTGCCTGCATCACTGCCAGCATCACTGCCAGCATCACTGCCTGCATCACTGCCAGCATCACTGCCAGCATCACTGCCTGCATCACTGCCAGCATCACTGCCAGCATCACTGCCTGCATCACTGCCAGCATCACTGCCTGCATCACTGCCTGCATCACTCCAGCTCTCCAGTCGCACAATCACCAGAGTTTCCGACACACTCCATCAAGTCTGTGTGCAACACACACGACACACACACCGATAACCTGTGTTTTCACCGCTTCACGGTTTCTCTTAAGAAACTGTCGCGTCAAACAAATGTAAATTCAACAGCAAGTGTGAGTTTGATTGTGTTTGTTTATGTTGTTGTGTCTTTAATGATGTTTGTGTTTGTCTTTGTTTCAACAACTCACCGAGAAAATGTGTCGTTAAAGAATCAGGTTTATTGTCGTGGCGATTGTTGACGTCTATGATGTCAGTGACTGACGGGGAAACACTGACTTCTTCACGAGTCTCAACACGAGTCTGGTTTGAACCGGATTTAAGATCCTGAGTCCTGGTTCGAGTCAAGATCCAACACCTCGTCCTAAAAAAAAAAAAAAAAAAAAAAAAGAGGAAAAAAAGAGGAGGGGGGGGGGGGGGGGGGGGGGGGGGGGGGGGGGGGGGGGGGCGGGGGGGGGGGGGGGTGGGCCGGGGGGGCCCCCCCCACGGCGGCGCGCGGCCGGCCCCGCGGGCCCCCCCCCCCCCCCCCCCCCCCCCCGGGGGAGGGGAACGGAAACCGGGGGGGGGGGGGGGGGGGGGGGGGACGGGGCGGAGGGGGGGGGGGGGGGGGGGGGGGGGGCCGGGGGCCCTGTCCCCCCCCCCCGGTGGGGTTGGGGGGGGGGGCCGACGGCCACAGGTTCCCCTCCACCACTTCCGGGTGCTGTGAGTAGAGTCGGTGACGCCTGGAGACTGTCCTCCTCGTCCACCACATCTGATAAGTAGAGTCAGTGACGCCTGCGAGACTGTCCTCCTCGTCCACCACATCTGATAAGTAGAGTCAGTGACACCTGCGAGACTGTCCTCCTCGTCCACCACATCTGATAAGTAGAGTCAGTGACGCCTGCGAGACTGTCCTCCTCGTCCACCACATCTGATAAGTAGAGTCAGTGACACCTGCGAGACTGTCCTCCTCGTCCACCACATCTGATAAGTAGAGTCAGTGACGCCTGCGAGACTGTCCTCCTCGTCCACCACATCTGATAAGTAGAGTCAGTGACGCCTGCGAGACTGTCCTCCTCGTCCACCACATCTGATAAGTAGAGTCAGTGACGCCTGCGAGACTGTCCTCCTCGTCCACCACATCTGATAAGTAGAGTCAGTGACGCCTGGAGACTGTCCTCCTCGTCCACCACATCTGATAAGTAGAGTCAGTGACACCTGCGAGACTGTCCTCCTCGTCCACCACATCTGATAAGTAGAGTCAGTGACGCCTGCGAGACTGTCCTCCTCGTCCACCACATCTGATAAGTAGAGTCAGTGACGCCTGCGAGACTGTCCTCCTCGTCCACCACATCTGATAAGTAGAGTCAGTGACACCTGCGAGACTGTCCTCCTCGTCCACCACATCTGATAAGTAGAGTCAGTGACACCTGCGAGACTGTCCTCCTCGTCCACCACATCTGATAAGTAGAGTCAGTGACGCCTGCGAGACTGTCCTCCTCGTCCACCACATCTGATAAGTAGAGTCAGTGACACCTGCGAGACTGTCCTCCTCGTCCACCACATCTGATAATTCAGTGAGCCTGGAGAGACTCTCCTCCTCGTCCACCACATCTGATAAGTAGAGTCAGTGACGCCTGCGAGACTGTCCTCCTCGTCCACCACATCTGATAAGTAGAGTCAGTGACACCTGCGAGACTGTCCTCCTCGTCCACCACATCTGATAAGTAGAGTCAGTGACACCTGCGAGACTGTCCTCCTCGTCCACCACATCTGATAAGTAGAGTCAGTGACGCCTGCGAGACTGTCCTCCTCGTCCACTTCACATCTGATAAGTAGAGTCAGTGACACCTGCGAGACTGTCCTCCTCGTCCACCACATCTGATAAGTAGAGTCAGTGACGCCTGCGAGACTGTCCTCCTCGTCCACCACATCTGATAAGTAGAGTCAGTGACACCTGCGAGACTGTCCTCCTCGTCCACCACATCTGATAAGTAGAGTCAGTGACGCCTGAACGAGACTGTCCTCCTCGTCCACCACATCTGATAAGTAGAGTCAGTGACGCCTGCGAGACTGTCCTCCTCGTCCACCACATCTGATAAGTAGAGTCAGTGACACCTGCGAGACTGTCCTCCTCGTCCACCACATCTGATAAGTAGAGTCAGTGACACCTGCGAGACTGTCCTCCTCGTCCACCACATCTGATAAGTAGAGTCAGTGACGCCTGCGAGACTGTCCTCCTCGTCCACCACATCTGATAAGTAGAGTCAGTGACGCCTGCGAGACTGTCCTCCTCGTCCACCACATCTGATAAGTAGAGTCAGTGACACCTGCGAGACTGTCCTCCTCGTCCACCACATCTGATAAGTAGAGTCAGTGACGCCTGCGAGACTGTCCTCCTCGTCCACCACATCTGATAAGTAGAGTCAGTGACGCCTGCGAGACTGTCCTCCTCGTCCACCACATCTGATAAGTAGAGTCAGTGACACCTGCGAGACTGTCCTCCTCGTCCACCACATCTGATAAGTAGAGTCAGTGACACCTGCGAGACTGTCCTCCTCGTCCACCACATCTGATAAGTAGAGTCAGTGACGCCTGCGAGACTGTCCTCCTCGTCCACCACATCTGATAAGTAGAGTCAGTGACGCCTGCGAGCGGACTGTCCTCCTCGTCCACCACATCTGATAAGTAGAGTCAGTGACACCTGCGAGACTGTCCTCCTCGTCCACCACATCTGATAAGTAGAGTCAGTGACGCCTGCGAGACTGTCCTCCTCGTCCACCACATCTGATAAGTAGAGTCAGTGACGCCTGCGAGACTGTCCTCCTCGTCCACCACATCTGATAAGTAGAGTCAGTGACGCCTGCGAGACTGTCCTCCTCGTCCACCACATCTGATAAGTAGAGTCAGTGACGCCTGCGAGACTGTCCTCCTCGTCCACCACATCTGATAAGTAGAGTCAGTGACGCCTGCGAGACTGTCCTCCTCGTCCACCACATCTGATAAGTAGAGTCAGTGACGCCTGCGAGACTGTCCTCCTCGTCCACCACATCTGATAAGTAGAGTCAGTGACACCTGCGAGACTGTCCTCCTCGTCCACCACATCTGATAAGTAGAGTCAGTGACGCCTGCGAGACTGTCCTCCTCGTCCACCACATCTGATAAGTAGAGTCAGTGACACCTGCGAGACTGTCCTCCTCGTCCACCACATCTGATAAGTAGAGTCAGTGACGCCTGCGAGACTGTCCTCCTCGTCCACCACATCTGATAAGTAGAGTCAGTGACACCTGCGAGACTGTCCTCCTCGTCCACCACATCTGATAAGTAGAGTCAGTGACGCCTGCGAGACTGTCCTCCTCGTCCACCACATCTGATAAGTAGAGTCAGTGACACCTGCGAGACTGTCCTCCTCGTCCACCACATCTGATAAGTAGAGTCAGTGACGCCTGCGAGACTGTCCTCCTCGTCCACCACATCTGATAAGTAGAGTCAGTGACGCCTGCGAGACTGTCCTCCTCGTCCACCACATCTGATAAGTAGAGTCAGTGACACCTGCGAGACTGTCCTCCTCGTCCACCACATCTGATAAGTAGAGTCAGTGACCACCTGCGAGACTGTCCTCCTCGTCCACCACATCTGATAAGTAGAGTCAGTGACACCTGCGAGACTGTCCTCCTCGTCCACCACATCTGATAAGTAGAGTCAGTGACCTGCACGACTGCCTCCTCGTCCACCACACTGATAAGTAGAGTCAGTGACACCTGCGAGACTGTCCTCCTCGTCCACCACATCTGATAAGTAGAGTCAGTGACACCTGCGAGACTGTCCTCCTCGTCCACCACATCTGATAAGATGCCATCCAGCTCCAATCCATCAGTGGCTGCAGGAACCTCTTCCTCGCCCGACGAGCCCCGACACAGGTCACAGGTTCATATCGTCCATAATGAACGACACACGATCAATACGTGTCTAAAGAACATTTAACTCGTGACTCATTTCCTGACTGTTGTGATTGACACACGTCTGATCCGATCAAATCCCTCTGATGATGACATTTTCTGCCTTTGTGTTGTTGTTTTAAGTATTTTTTGTTTTTATCTTCCAATTTAAATTTTTGAGAATATTATTATATATATTTTTTTATATTTTTCATCCTATTTATGTTTTTCGTGCAAATTTTATTCACTTTTTACTTGCAAATTTGATTTATGTTTTTTGTGCAAATTTAATTTATGGTTTTCTTGCAATTTTTTGTTTTTGGTGCAAATTTAATTTATGTTTTTCGTGCAAATTTAATTTATATTTTTAGTGCAAATTTAATTTATGTTTTTTCTGCAAATTTAATTCAATTTTTTTTGTGCAAATTTAATTCATGTTTTTTGTGCAAATTTAACTTAATTTAGTTTTTGGAATGAGGTCCTTGGCAGAGGTATCCACTGTGTCGGTGCTTTTCTAGTTCATGAACATAATTTTCTGTCAACAGATGAAATTTTTTGAATCAATTTAAAAGGGAAGAGTTTAAAAAATTCAGTGAGATATGAATCAGAGTCGATGGTTTTTGATGCTTTTCCCTGGAAAAAAAAAAGCGTCTTTTTCAACACAGCCTTGAGGTTGCGAGTGCAGATCCTCCTCAACATGTTTGCTCGACGCTCTCTTCACACTCGTTTCTAAGTGAAGGTGAAAAGAAATGAGCAGCCGAGCGACTCATATCTGACACACTTCACTGCCTCCTGTTGTAGTTCCATGACACTCTTTCAGGGAGTGGAGAGAGGGAGGAGAGGGAGGAGGTGCAGAGGGAGAGAGAGAGAGAGAGAGGGAGAGAGAGAGAGAGGAGAGGAGAGGGAGAGGGCAGAAGGAGGGAGAGAGAGGGAGAGAGGTGCAGAGAGAGAGGAGAGAGAGAGAGAGAGAGAGAGAAAGAGAGGAGGGAGGAGAGAGAAAGAGAGAGAGGAGAGAGAGAGGGAGAGAGAGAGAGGGCGAAGGAGGAGAGGGAGTAGGTGCAGAGAGAGAGGGAGAGAGAGAGGAGAGAGAGACAGAGAGACAGAGAGAGAGAGGAAGAGAGAGAGGAAGAGAGGTGCAGAGGGAGAGGTGGAGAGAGAGAGAGGGAGAGAGAAAGAGAGAGGGAGGGAGGTGCAGAGGGGAGAGAGGGAGAGAGAGAGAGAGAGAGAGAGAGAGAGAGGGAGAGAGAGAGAGGAGGAGTTGCAGAGGGAGAGGAGAGAGAGAGGAGGGTGACAGAGAGAGAGAGGAGAGGGAGAGAGGTGCAGAGAGAGAAAGAGAGGGAGGGAGTAGGGAGAGAGAGAGAGAGAGAGAGAGGGAGAGAGAGAGAGAGAGAGGAGAGAGAGAGAGAGAGAGGGAGGAGGAGAGGGAGAGAGAGGGAGAGAGAGAGAGGGAGAGAAAGAGAGAGAGAGAGAGAGGACAGAGGGGAGAGAGAGAGAGAGAGGAGGAGGGAGAGGAGAGAGAGAGGGAGGAGGGCAGAGAGAGAGAGAGAGAGGAGAGGGAGAGAGAGAGAGAGAGAGAGAGAGAGAGAGAGAGGGAGAGAGAGAGAGAGAGAGAGAGAGGGAGAGAGAGAGAGAGAGAGAGAGAGAGAGAGAGAGAGAGAGAGAGAGGGAGGGAGAGAGAAAGAGAGGGAGAGAGAGGACAGAGGGAGAGAGAGAGAGAGAGGGAGGAGGTGCAGAGGGAGAGAAAGAGAGAGAGAGAGAGAGAGGACAGAGGGAGAGAGAGAGAGAGAGAGAGAGAGAGAGAGAGAGAGAGAGAGAGAATAGGAAGCAGGACAGTGAGCTACAAGGATGTGTCGTCTGTTGATGTACGACACGTCAACACGTGTGCGAGGTGAGCAAATGATAAATAGATTTACCGTATATTTCGCACTATAAGGAGCACTTAAAAGCCCTTAAACTTCTCAAAAAACGACAGAGCGCCTTATATATGAACATTACCTGGTGAGTGACTTGTTTACAAGCACTTTCTTGACTCTGCGCCGACTGAGTTGACACGCCGTGGGCGGGATTACGTCATTGTGTCATCGCGGGGTGGGATTGAAAGCGCACGTCTCGTCACAGCGTACGGCTATGGAGTGATATTACTGCCACAAGTTTGAGCGAGTGTGTCTTGGTTGTTGTAAACTCAAAATCACGCTGCTGCGTTCAACATGTCATGCACGTGCACTCTAGCCGTCATACACGCGCTCAACTTCCCTGCTGCTCAACATTTGTCTCACAACACCAGTCTCACGCGCTGCTGCTTGAAGACTTTTAAACATCATCTGAACATCGTTACCATGGGAGTGAACAAAGTTGTCAGAACGCTTAATAAAGTTTGACTTAATCGGACTGTTTTGTTGACGTTCCCTTTAGCTCAGCTTTATCTAGTGGATGATAACACAACCCCAGTCAAACGTTTGTATCTTTTATTCTATGCGCCTTATAATCCGGTGCAAACTATTTATGAAAACACTTCAAAAACACACCATTCATTGAAGGTGCGCCTTATAGTGCGGAAAATAAAGTAAACAAGAAGTAAACAAATTATGTTTTTTGTTCGTGCCGAGCAGGAATTTTTCTGAAACATCCAACAATCGTTGAGCTTTAACGGGGAATTTATTCAAGTTAAGATAAATAAATAAATAATAAATAATTCAACTTCTGCTCGGTGTAAAACGTATCTCAGTACTTCATATGAAAACACACACACTATCTCTACACACTATACACACACTATGAAGCAGCTCGTGGTCACATGACACTCTCAGACTCTCCAGGCGTTGAAGTTACTTTGTGATAAGAGAATTAAAAGTGAAATCATGACTGTTTAAAATAAACCATTTCAGGTCAAAGGTTACACACTGTTGCCTTAAAGCCACGAGACACCGACACACACAAGAACACACTCTGGACGACACTTTTCCAACACCCCTGCAGCCACAACTACACACACTCTCTACATCAATACACTGATGCGACCAACACTACCGTTAGAGCGCCACCTAGTGACGTGGACACACAAATTGAATCCAGGATAACACAAAGACAAAAGAGTGACGACACAATGACACAAAAGAGGAGTGAGTTGAACTTTCTGTCGCTCATTTATTTATCTTATCCTCCTCCAGTAGCTCCGGCCTCGCGCTCGCAGGATTAAACATCTTTTATTTGTTGGAGAGAAGAAGAAGAAGTTACTGCTGGAGAGGAAGGTCTGCAGGGGTTCCTTGACTTGATCCCACCATGTTGAGCATCACGTCTCAGCGTGAAGCCACTTCTGAGCCTCGCTCTGTTGTCTTTACACTCCAGTGATCGGTCGCCACGAGCCTCGGAGGTCACGATACCAAAAGAGCGGTCGATGGATTTTGTGCTGACATCACGTTTCTGTTTGAGCATTTTATCAACTTGTATTTATTTTCGTTTAACCTTAAGATCTTAATACCAGCTGTTTAGGACACCCTGGACAGCTCCCCAGTGCATCGCAGACCACAGTCAATAGAGGAACGACACTCGCTCGTTTGTTCATGTTTGTGTTGCAATTAAACTTCCAGCCTCTAGATGGCAGCAATAGTTACGTCCTTCACTGCTAAAGGAAGAATGATGACTGAGGATGAGAGGATACAGTGATGACTGAGGACGAGAGGATACGGTGAGTCCAGCAGCTTTTACATATTTTGGTTTGAAAACAAATATAAGCAGTTACGACTTCGTCAAGAGTCATGTGGTCTGTAAATACTACAACACCAGAGTCAAGTACTGGACAATACTACACATATATACTTGTTACTACACTATCACAACACCAGAGTCAAGTACTGGACAATACTACACATATATACTTGTTACTACACTATCACAACACCAGAGTCAAGTACTGGACAATACTACACATATATACTTGTTACTACACTATCACAACACCAGAGTCAAGTACTGGACAATACTACACATATATACTTGTTACTACACTATCACAACACCAGAGTCCAGTACTGGACAATACTACACATATATACTTGTTACTACACTATCACAACACCAGAGGCAAGTACTAGAAAATACTACACATATATACTTGTTACTACACTATCACAACACCAGAGGCAAGTACTAGAAAATACTACACATATATACTTGTTACTACACTATCACAACACCAGAGTCCAGTACTGGACAATACTACACATATATACTTGTTACTACACTATCACAACACCAGAGTCAAGTACTGGACAATACTACACATATATACTTGTTACTACACTATCACAACACCAGAGGCAAGTACTGGACAATACTACACATATATACTTGTTACTACACTATCACAACACCAGAGGCAAGTACTGGAAAATACTACACATATATACTTGTTACTACACTATCACAACACCAGAGTCAAGTACTGGACAATACTACACATATATACTTGTTACTACACTATCACGATATATCGTATCATTGTATCGTGATATCAACACACTCTCGACAAACACACACCTCTACTCAGAACCAGAAGCTGTTTTAGGCGGGAATAGAACCAACAGCCTTCATTGGCACGAGCTGATAAATCACCAACATTCCAACAGTCTTTAAATCCTGAAACACGTCGTGAGAACTTTGCCTGCAGAGCGAGAATCTGACGCCATCGATTAAATGTTCCGTCTCTGAATAGTTTATGAGCAGCTCGGCAGCTGGTGCGAGTCGGTGCAGATGGCGGCACTGACCACTGCGGTGGCAGCAGCAGCGACACGAGGGAGTGGGAGGTCGGAGGTCGCAGGACGACACTTACCCCTGGCAGCGTCTTCTGCTCGTGGAGGGCGTTCTGGGCCTTGATGGCCGACTCGCGGGCGCAGTAGGTTAGAAACGCACAGCCTGGGAGGAGAGAGAGAAGGAACATCAATCACATCATCTGGAAAAGTCGGAAATATTCTCGACAAGTCGGCATCAGAGGAAGTGAACGTCAGACCCAAGAAAACATGGTTGTACTTAGTAATGGTTGAATATCAAAGTACACTTCATTTTTATTGTATTTATATAGAATCTTTCAGTGTCAGAAGGTGCTGTATATTAAATAAGATTCATTTAAAAATGGTAAAAAACATTTAAAAAAAAACACAATAACAATAGGATAGCACGTTTTTTTTTAAATATCATAATAGTGTATTTCTTGAAGTACATGAACATTTTTTCATGTCCAGATACTCCAAAATATTCCTTCAGAGTTAACTTTTATTTCACATTTTCTTATGATTCCTCTTAATCCAATGAAAATAAAAGTCTTACATAGAAATCATGATTTATGTCTGACCCACAGTTTTACATCTTCATATTCTGGCTATTACAAAGACCCTGTTTCTTTAAGTGCTATCCCAAATAACACCAACCAAAACCCATCCAGGAGACAAAGTCTCTAGAAAGTCACCTTTTTAACCAGATTTCCATGAGCTCAACTTCAAAACACACGACCATTAACATGAACATGGATTATTTTGATTATTTCGACAAAGATCATTTTGTAAATTGAATAATATACTTGTTATCTTAGCCTGTACTCAGATAACAATGTGAGCTGTGGTGATATTTAACGCACATGAAAACCAAATATATAATCATTTTTTAAGATATTTATTTTTCCAACTGTTGTAACAACAAAACTTAAATTGAAGGGTTGATTTGGTTAGCTTAGCTAGTTGATAGCAGAGCATATTAACCACATTGGAATACAATAAACAAGCCGTTTTTAAATCTTTTTTTTCAACTCTAATGTAACTGAGCCTATCTTCACCTTGTGGTCCTCCTTCGACATTGTAACTCTGGCTGATATTTCAGCACCGGTGAACAAGATGAAACCCTCCTCTCGCTCGTCATTGGCCCCTGGGTTACCAAAATGATTAACCTCTCCCTTTCCACGGTGGTTTTTCCCAATGCATTTAAAAGAACATTTTACATTTCAATGGTATACTTGGTTAGCTTAGCTAGTCGATAGCAGTACTAGCTGTAGTGATTTTTAACACCTTGGAACTGTTGTATTTTTGGAAAAAATCAAAAAGTCTAAGAAGTTGTTCATCTCAGTTTGAGTGAATATATATTTAAAGTTTTTGTTTGGAATTATCAATATTTTGGGTCGTGTTCAGATGTAATGATCTGAAGATTTGACCCCAGAGTAACAATTAAAAGAGGAATATTAATCTTTATTATTGTAATTATTAACAGGAGTTTAAGATGAAGACGCTCAAACATTTCTGGATTATCTTTACAAATACAAAGTGGAAATGATGCTGTTTTGCAAGTTGATGTTGAAAAAACCCTTTGTTTGTTTGGTGGACATGTTGTTATGATGGTTTTAGCGCGACGTTAGCGACGGAGAGAGAAGGTCAGAGAAGCAGAGGCTGGAGGTTGATGGTTCGATTCTCCAGTGTGTGACTCGCTGCTGTTCATCCTCGTGCACGTTCACTCAAACACACGCATGTGACGCACGTGCACAACAGATACACAACAACATCTGTCAGTTAGAAGGCAGGTCTGAATGTATAGATGGAGGGAGTCGACTCATGACCTTTTTTGTTTTTTTTGTGTGGTGTGGTTGTGTTGTGGGGGCCCCCCCCCCCCCCCCCCCCCCCCCCCCCCCCCCCAAAACCCGGGGAAGGGGGAAAAACGCGGGGGGGGGGGGGGGGGGGGGGGGGGGGGGGGGGGGGGGGGGGCCCCCCCCCCCCGGGGACCCCCCCCCCCCCAACCCGGGGCCCCCCCCCCCCCCAAAAAAAAAAAAAAAAAACAAAACAACCCCCCCAAAACCCCCAAAAAAAAAAAAACGGGAAAAAAAAAAGGAAAGGAAAAAAAAAAAAAAAAAAAAAAAATAATTCCCATTCAACCTTTCAAAAATAGGGTTGGAAAAAGCAGCATAAATATTAGTCCCCCCCCCCCCCTTTCCTCCCCCCCCCCCCCCCCCCCCCCCCCCCCAAAAAAAAAAAAAAGGGAAGGGGGGGAAGGGGGGGGGGGGGGGGGGGGGGGGGGGGGGGGGGGGGGGGGGGGTTTTTGTTTGTGGGGCCCGGGGGGCCCGGCCCCCCCCCCGGGGCCGGCCCCCCCCCCCCCCCCCAAGGGGGGGGGTTTGGGCCCCCCCCCCGCCCGAGGCCCCCATAAGGAATCAAACTACACAAATATTAGTGGTGAATCAAACTACACAAATATTAGTAGGAATCAAACTACACAAATATTAGTAGGAATCAAACTACACAAATATTAGTAGGAATCAAACTACACAAATATTAGTAGGAATCAAACTACACAAATATTAGTAGGAATCAAACTACACAAATATTAGTAGGAATCAAACTACACAAATATTAGTAGGAATCAAACTACACAAATATTAGTAGGAATCAAACTACACAAATATTAGTAGGAATCAAACTACACAAATATTAGTAGGAATCAAACTACACAAATATTAGTAGGAATCAAACTACACAAATATTAGTAGGAATCAAACTACACAAATATTAGTAGGAATCAAACTACACAAATATTAGTAGGAATCAAACTACACAAATATTAGTAGGAATCAAACTACACAAATATTAGTAGGAATCAAACTACAAAATATCAGTAGGAATCAAACAACACAAATATTAGTAGGAATCAAACTACACAAATATTAGTAGGAATCAAACTACACAAATATTAGTAGGAATCAAACTACACAAATATTAGTAGGAATCAAACTACACAAATATTAGTAGGAATCAAACTACACAAATATTAGTAGGAATCAAACTACACAAATATTAGTAGGAATCAAACTACACAAATATTAGTAGGAATCAAACTACACAAATATTAGTAGGAATCAAACTACACAAATATTAGTAGGAATCAAACTACACAAATATTAGTAGGAATCAAACTACACAAATATTAGTAGGAATCAAACTACACAAATATTAGTAGGAATCAAACTACACAAATATTAGTAGGAATCAAACTACACAAATATTAGTAGGAATCAAACTACACAAATATTAGTAGGAATCAAACTACACAAATATTAGTAGGAATCAAACTACACAAATATCAGTAGGAATCAAACTACACAAAATATTAGTAGGATTCAACTCACAAATATTAGTAGGAATCAAACTACACAAATATTAGTAGGAATCAAACTACACAAATATTAGTAGGAATCAAACTACACAAATATTAGTAGGAATCAAACTACACAAATATTAGTAGGAATCAAACTACACAAATATTAGTAGGAATCAAACTACACAAATATTAGTAGGAATCAAACTACACAAATATTAGTAGGAATCAAACTACACAAATATTAGTAGGAATCAAACTACACAAATATTAGTAGGAATCAAACTACAAAAAAATATTAGTAGGAATCAAACTACACAAATATTAGTAGGAATCAAACTACACAAATATTAGTAGGAATCAAACTACACAAATATATAGTAGGAATCAAACTACACAAATATTAGTAGGAATCAAACTACACAAATATTAGTAGGAATCAAACTACACAAATATTAGTAGGAATCAAACTACACAAATATTAGTAGGAATCAAACTACACAAATATTAGTAGGAATCAAACTACACAAATATTAGTAGGGAATCAAACAACACAAATATTAGTAGGAATCAAAATCAAACTACACAAATATTAGTAGGAATCAAACTACACAAATATTAGTAGGAATCAAACTACACAAATATTAGTAGGAATCAAACTACCCAAATATATAGGAATCAAACACACAAATATTAGTAGGAGGCAAACAAACTACACAAATATTAGTAGGAATCAAACTAAACTCACAAATATTAGTAGGAATCAAACTACACAAATATTAGTAGGAATCAAACTACACAAATATTAGTAGGAATCAAACTACACAAATATTAGTAGGAATCAAACTACACAAATATTAGTAGGAATCAAACTACACAAATATTAGTAGGAATCAAACTACACAAATATTAGTAGGAATCAAACTACACAAATATTAGTAGGAATCAAACTACACAAATATTAGTAGGAATCAAACTACACAAATATTAGTAGGAATCAAACTACACAAATATTAGTAGGAATCAAACTACACAAATATTAGTAGGAATCAAACTACACAAATATTAGTAGGAATCAAACTACACAAATATTAGTAGGAATCAAACTACACAAATATTAGTAGGAATCAAACTACACAAATATTAGTAGGAATCAAACTACACAAATATTAGTAGGAATCAAACTACACAAATATTAGTAGGAATCAAACTACACAAATATTAGTAGGAATCAAACTACACAAATATTAGTAGGAATCAAACTACACAAATATCAGTAGGAATCAAACTACACAAATATTAGTAGGAATCAAACTACACAAATATTAGTAGGAATCAAACTACACAAATATTAGTAGGAATCAAACCTACACAAATATTAGTAGGAATCAAACTACACAAATATTAGTAGGAATCAAACTACACAAATATTAGTAGGAATCAAACTACACAAATATTAGTAGGAATCAAACTACACAAATATTAGGAATCAAACTACACAAATATTAGTAGGAATCAAACTACACAAATATTAGTAGGAATCAAACTACACAAATATTAGTAGGAATCAAACTACACAAATATTAGTAGGAATCAAACTACACAAATATTAGTAGGAATCAAACTACACAAATATTAGTAGGAATCAAACTACACAAATATTAGTAGGAATCAAACTACACAAATATTAGTAGGAATCAAACTACACAAATATTAGTAGGAATCAAACTACACAAATATTAGTAGAATAACAAACCCCACAAATATTAGTGGAATCAAACTACACAAATATTAGTAGGAATCAAACTACACAAATATTAGTAGGAATCAAACTACACAAATATTAGTAGGAATCAAACTACACAAATATTAGTAGGAATCAAACTACACAAATATTAGTAGGAATCAAACTACACAAATATTAGTAGGAATCAAACTACACAAATATTAGTAGGAATCAAACTACAAAAATATTAGTAGGAATCAAACTACACAAATATTAGTAGGAATCAAACTACACAAATATTAGTAGGAATCAAACTACACAAATATTAGTAGGAATCAAACTACACAAATATTAGTAGGAATCAAACTCAAATATATTTATGAATCAAACTACACAAATATTAGTAGGAATCAAACTACACAAATATTAGTAGGAATCAAACTACACAAATATTAGTAGGAATCAAACTACACAAATATTAGTAGGAATCAAACTACACAAATATTAGTAGGAATCAAACTACACAAATATTAGTAGGAATCAAACTACACAAATATCAGTAGGAATCAAACTACACAAATATTAGTAGGAATCAAACTACACAAATATTAGTAGGAATCAAACTACACAAATATTAGTAGGAATCAAACTACACAAATATTAGTAGGAATCAAACTACACAAATATTAGTAGGAATCAAACTACACAAATATTAGTAGGAATCAAACTACACAAAACGAGGAATCAAACTACACAAATATTAGTAGGAATCAAACTACACAAATAATTAGTAAGAATCAAATCACAAATATTAGTAGGAATCAAACTACACAAATATTAGTAGGAATCAAACTACACAAATATTAGTAGGAATCAAACTACACAAATATTAGTAGGAATCAAACTACACAAATATTAGTAGGAATCAAACTACACAAATATTAGTAGGAATCAAACTACACAAATATTAGTAGGAATCAAACTACACAAATATTAGTAGGAATCAAACTACACAAATATTAGTAGGAATCAAACTACACAAATATTAGTAGGAATCAAACTACACAAATATTAGTAGGAATCAAACTACACAAATATTAGTAGGAATCAAACTACACAAATATTAGTAGGAATCAAACTACACAAATATTAGTAGGAATCAAACTACACAAATATTAGTAGGAATCAAATCAACTACACAAATATTAGTAGGAATCAAACTACACAAATATTAGTAGGAATCAAACTACACAAATATTAGTAGGAATCAAACTACACAAATATTAGTAGGAATCAAACTACACAAATATTAGTAGGAATCAAACTACACAAATATTAGTAGGAATCAAACCAAAGGAATAAACTACACAAATATTAGTAGGAATCAAACTACACAAATATTAGTAGGAATCAAACTACACAAATATTAGTAGGAATCAAACTACACAAATATTAGTAGGAATCAAACTACACAAATATTAGTAGGAATCAAACTACACAAATATTAGTAGGAATCAAACTACACAAATATTAGTAGGAATCAAACTACACAAATATGAACAAAACACAAATATTAGTAGGAATCAAACTACACAAATATTAGTAGGAATCAAACTACACAAATATTAGTAGGAATCAAACTACACAAATATTAGTAGGAATCAAACTACACAAATATTAGTAGGAATCAAACTACACAAATATTAGTAGGAATCAAACTACACAAATATTAGTAGGAATCAAACTACACACATATTAGTAGGAATCAAACTACACAAATATTAGTAGGAATCAAACATCATTGTTAATTTACATAGAATCAGATCTTTGTAAACCAAAATTTTCCAAACAAACGATAAACTTTATATTTAAGGAACAGGATCAATACATAGAAATTAGAAAAGAAAAAGTAAGAACTTATTAAACATATTATTTTCATGGATAACTGCACCATTTAACCAGCTTAACTGACCAACTAACTAGTGGACTCGTCGTTCTGGACTAAATCAAGACAGGAAATGAGCTGGAAAACCAACGTTGAAGCTGCGAGAGAAACGTCTTTTCAAACACCTGCAGCTCATTTCACGACGAATCATATTCTATTTGTTCAGATGCAGTTCAACCCCCGGAGCCGTCGCTGTGTGACAGCGTTCACGGGAGGTCGTGACCCGGGAGGTCGTGACCCGGGAGGTCGTGACCCGGGAGGTCGTGACCCGGGAGGTCGTGACCCGGGAGGTCGTGACCCGGGAGGTCGTGACCCGGGAGGTCGTGACCCGGGAGGTCGTGACCCGGGAGGTCGTGACCCAGGAGGTCGTGACCCAGGAGGTTGTGACCCCACATACTGATGGAATAATGTTTGATAAAAACATGTATCAAAGAATCACAGCAGCGAGGTCGTCAGAGATGGAAGTTAATGTGTGAAAATAAATGATTTAAAAGCAAGAACGGACGCAATCAAAACAGCTGATTTGGTCTTTAAAGATTAAAGTCAGTAAGTAATGGTTACTTTAACGATGTTTCTAGACCAGGGTCACAAAGCGCTAGAACAATCAAAACAATAGTCAATAAAGTATATACTTTAAAGATCAAGATAAAACTGAGACAAACACAAGAGTCTCAGAGAATCAAGGAAAAGCTCAAATAAAACCGCGAGGTTTCTTGGAGGAGTCAGTAGATCATCAAACACAGATGTTTCTTGAAGGAGTCAGTAGATCATCAAACACAGATGTTTCTTGAAGGAGTCAGTAGATCATCAAACACAGATGTTTCTTGAAGGAGTCAGTAGATCATCAAACACAGATGTTTCTTGAAGGAGTCAGTAGATCATCAAACACAGATGTTTCTTGAAGGAGTCAGTAGATCATCAAACACAGATGTTTCTTGAAGGAGTCAGTAGATCATCAAACACAGATGTTTCTTGAAGGAGTCAGTAGATCATCAAACACAGATGTTTCTTGAAGGAGTCAGTAGATCATCAAACACAGATGTTTCTTGAAGGAGTCAGTAGATCATCAAACACAGATGTTTCTTGAAGGAGTCAGTAGATCATCAAACACAGATGTTTCTTGAAGGAGTCAGTAGATCATCAAACACAGATGTTTCTTGAAGGAGTCAGTAGATCATCAAACACAGATGTTTCTTGAAGGAGTCAGTAGATCATCAAACACAGATGTTTCTTGAAGGAGTCAGTAGATCATCAAACACAGATGTTTCTTGAAGGAGTCAGTAGATCATCAAACACAGAGATGGTTCCAAAGCTTAGGAGCAACAGTCTGGAAGGATTTCTCTCCTCTGGTCCGGAAGTTCAGGAACCATCAGTAGATTCTGATCCACAGACCTCAGAGCCCGAGCTGGGGTGTAAGTCTGGATCAGATCATGAAGGTCTGAAGACTAGTGAAGAGTTTGAAGGAGAAATGTGAGTTCTTCTACTAGAGCGGCTCAGAATTTGGCTGCAGAGTTCTGAATCAACTGCAGACGAGACACATCCTTCTCTCTAAGCCATGGACACAAAGTCCAGACGAGAAGAAACAAACGCATGGATTATAAGATCCAGATCATGTTCCGACAACATTTTCCTAAGTTTAGATATTTTTCTCAGTTGAAGGAAACAGTTTGTGGTCAGTTTTCTTCAGTGTCGAACAAGAGACATGTCTTTATCAAATACAACACCCAGGTCTCTCAGGCTCAGTTGTGGGCGGCCAGAAGGCCCTCCCCCCTCCCCCCCCACCCCCCCCCCCTTTTTTTCATCAACAATCACCAGAATTTCAGGTTTTTTCTCCTTTTCTTTTTAAAGGTTTTTTTTACTCGTTGTTTGATTTCTAGCAACAATTGACTAAGTTCAGCCTCTGAGGCTCAGTTGGATCAACAGAGCAGTAGAGCTGGATGTCATCAGCAAACATGTGATAAGAAACATCAGGACTGAATGATTTGACCGAGAGGAATCAAGTTCAGCAAAAACCATAGAGGACCCAGAACAGAACCTTGAGGGACTCCACACAACAGATGATTCAGACCTCATTTGATTGACAGATACACTGAAACTTGCCCAGAAAGGTAAGACGAGAACCTTTGTAACCCAGACTTTGATCTACTTAAATCTGACATTGATGTCAGCTTCACAAAAGTCATGATATGTTGAGAAGAAGTGAAGCGAGAGACAAAAAAAACAGAAAAACAGACAATGATTCTCATGAAAAACAGAAATATATTAAGCAGAAAAACTCATAAAAGTTATTATTCCAAATATAAGACGAATAATTAGAATTGAAATAAAATGATCTAGAAAACGACATTAAGTACAATATACAGAATATTAATAAACACAAAAAACAAAGATCATCACTGAAAAAAAAGATTTGCACAAATATACAGAAAAGAGATTATCATGAGAAAATGAACTATGATAAGAAGGTAATCAATTGAAACTCAATCTTTATTTAAAAAACGGTCAAACAATGTGTTCAGCATTATTTATTTTTACTTCTTTTCATGGAGTTTGTTCTTTGTTTGCTCGAAGCGAATCGTTTTTATGTTTTTGTTTTGTTGCTTTACTTGACTAATGCAGCCCCGAAGACTGTGGAAGGAAAAACGTTGTTTTGCGCTTCCAGACTTGTTTGTTAATGTTCGCAGAATAAATGAATAACAACAAAACACAAACACCAACCCCTTTTAAATGTGGCTCTTAATGTAAGGCTTGATAAGAATCTGCATCGCGGCCGTGATCGGAGCGCCGGCACCAACGCCGCATACGAGGCGAGGGATGATGAAAGTGTTGGAAACACAACACAAAGCCAGAGTCAACACAACCTGCTGACACAGCGAGACGAGACCCGACACCGGCGAGCAAAGGAAGGAGAGTTTGTTCCCGCGAGCTCTGATCCATCATGTTCCCGTGATCCACTCGTCACCTGTTCATCCGCCACACCTGCTCACAGGTGCGGGAGGTCGTGGGCTCGGATCCCAGACCGTGGCGCGGAGTTCACGACCCCTGGACGAAGATCTAAACGATGTTTGGGCTTAAAATGGTTCCTGCACATCTGAACGGTGAGGTCATCGTTCTACGGTGGCTCGGAAGTGCAAAAAGGATGTAAGGTAAGGTAAGGTAAGGTAAAACTTTATTGATCCCTCAGGAGGTCTCCTTTGGGAAATTGTTTTTTACCAATAGCCAGCAATTTTTCATAAACAATAAAAAATAATACATAAAAAATAAAATAAGAAGAACATAAAGAGGAAGAACAAGATGACACAATCTAAGTCTAAAGACAAAGACAAAGAACATAGGTCAAGGAAAGAAAAACAACAAAGACAAAGATACAGAGACTAACATGGAACAGAACATCCAGATACTCTCACTCCACTCCTGCCCCCAAACTCAGAATTGTACAATTTAATAGCCCGAGGGATGAATGAGTCCCTGAGTCTATTTGTCTTGCACCTGGGTAGGAGCATTCGTGCTCTCATTCTGCTTCTCTGCTCACTGATGACAGTGTTCAGAGGATGACTGTCATCATCCATGATGGACAGTAGTTTGTTCAATGATCTCCTCTCAGCAACTGTCACCAGTGAGTCCAGCTTCATTCCAACCACAGAACCAGCCCTTCTGATCAACCTGTCCAACCTGTTGACCTCTTGACCTCCTCTTGGACACATTTCCACCCCAACACACCACAGCATAGAACAGGACACTGGCCACCACAGACTGGTAGAACATGCAGAGGAGCTTCTTGCAGATGTTAAATGATCGAAGCCTCCTCAGAAAGTACAGTCTACTCTGAACAACATGTATTTAAAGTATAAAAGTAGTTAAAGTATAATTGTTTTAAAAAGAAAAAATGTATAGTTTGTACATTTGTTTATTGTTATGTGAAGTTGTTTTCATAGTTTGGAATGTCTTCCTTGATTTGTAAATTTGTTTCACAATTTTCTTTATCAAGAGTTTATCATTTTGTTTATTTGTTTCATGAACAGTAGTTTTGTGTGTTTGTCTCTCCTCAGCCACCGTATCCGAGTCTCCTGTCACTCAACACTGTTGACGACCGCAGACGTTCGACCGACAGATGGACCGACGTGACCTCGAACGCTCCTCGCTCTCGGGATCTCGGTCTGGACCGAGGACTGGAGGTCAACGTCTTCAGTCCTGGGTCGTGGAAACATCTCAAGTCAAGAGGATTCTTCGACCTTTGACCTTCTATTGTTTTCAGACGTCGATGGAACGAGCTTGTTCTGGGCTCGATGATATTTAAGGAGCTCGATCCTGGGAAACAATTTGTTTCGGTCTTTTCCAGCGACCGACCGTCACGGAGAGTCACGTTCAGAACTCAAAACAATCCGACTCGGACTTTTCTTTCTCCCTCTTTTGCCTCCTTCTCTGAGTATCATCGGCCGGCGGATGGAATGAAAGAGTGTGAAAGAGTCTCTCTCTCTCTCTCTCTCTCTCTTTCTGTCTCTCTTTCTGTCTCTCTCTCGTTCTCTCTCTCTTTCTCTCTCTCTCTTTCTCTCTTTCTCTCTTTCTCTCTCTCCCTCTCTCTCTCTCTCTCTCTCTCTCTCTTTCTGTCTCTCTCTCTTTCTATCTCTCTCTCTCTCTCTCCCTCTCTCTCTCTCTCTCTCTTTCTCTCTCTCTCTCTCTCTCTCTCTCTCTCTCTCTCTCTCTCTCTCTCTCTCTCTCTCTCTCTCTCTCTCTCTCCCTCTCTCTCGCTCTCTCTCTCTCTCTTTGTCTCTGTAAAAAAAAAAACTCCTATATTTATGTAAGCGAGTGTGATTCTATAACATGAAATTATATTAAAGAAATAGAACAAGAAGCTACGTTTATTCATTCATAACTAGATTCATTTTTTAGCATTTAAAATATCCGTGAGATTCGAACCAGTGTTTAAAGAACTCGCTCACACAACCCAGTAGAAACCAAGCGAGAAGCTCAGTCAAGCTTGTGCTGCATTATGGGTAAGAAAGTGATGGAGATCCATGAGCTCATTTACTCACAAAGAGATAATAACGTTTACTAATATAACTTCTTGACGTAACTAATATAATTAAGTAAGTAATATTTGTTTGAGCGCTTTTCTAGACCAGGGTCACAAAGAACTTAAACAATCAAAACAAGAATCTTAGGAGCAACAGTCTGGAAGGATTTCTCTCCTCTGGTCCTGAAGTTCAGGAACCATCAGTAGATTCTGATCCACAGACCTCAGAGCCCGAGCTGGGGTGTAAGTCTGGATCAGATCACTGATGGAAGGTCTGACCATGAATAGATCCGAAAGTAAGAACCAGAATTTTAAAATGATCCTGAAAGAAACTGGAAGCCAGTGAAGAGTTCTTTACAGAGAGCAGAGAAATGGTGAGTTCTTCTACTAGAGCAGCCAGTGAAGAGTTTGAAGGAGAAATGTGAGTTCTTCTACTAGAGCAGCCAGTGAAGAGTTTGAAGGAGAAATGTGAGTTCTTCTACTAGAGCAGCCAGTGAAGAGTTTGAAGGAGAAATGTGAGTTCTTCTACTAGAGCAGCCAGTGAAGAGTTTGAAGGAGAAATGTGAGTTCTTCTACTAGAGCAGCCAGTGAAGAGTTTGAAGGAGAAATGTGAGTTCTTCTACTAGAGCAGCCAGTGAAGAGTTTGAAGGAGAAATGTGAGTTCTTCTACTAGAGCAGCCAGTGAAGAGTTTGAAGGAGAAATGTGAGTTCTTCTACTAGAGCAGCCAGTGAAGAGTTTGAAGGAGAAATGTGAGTTCTTCTACTAGAGCAGCCAGTGAAGAGTTTGAAGGAGAAATGTGAGTTCTTCTACTAGAGCAGCCAGTGAAGAGTTTGAAGGAGAAATGTGAGTTCTTCTACTAGAGCAGCCAGTGAAGAGTTTGAAGGAGAAATGTGAGTTCTTCTACTAGAGCGGCTCAGAATTCTGGCTGCAGAGTTTAGTATGAACTGCAGGCGAGACACATCCTTCTGGTTTAGACACACAATAAACTGTAACAATAGTGTCAACGACACAAACACATGGATTATAAGATCCAGATCATGCTGTGACAACATTTTAGAGATTTTTCTCAGTTGAAGGACAGTTTCTGCTCAGTTTTCTGCATCTATTCAAGTAGAAATGAATCATTCGTCTCTTCCAAAGATACTTTTAGACAAACTGACCATGAAAAAAGGGTCAAATCTCATATTTCTTTTGCATCGTGGCGTCTTCTGGGAAGACGCTTCAGTCGGAGGATCTTGTCCCAGCAGATCCAGGAGCGACGAACAGTGTCACCGCGAGCCGTGATTAACTCTGACAGGCGTTTGAAACAAGAGCGAGAATATGTTCCGTCACAGTCGCCTGATCCTGACGCCGACGACACCCGACCGTCTCACGCCCGTAAATCACTCCTCGTCGTCTCGATCCTCTACAATCCCTCTCCCTCACCTTGAGCCAGAACCAGTGAGAGTGTCCATCATGAGGACCAGATCCTCCCTCGTCTCCTCTCTGACCTCCGAGCGACGACCATTGATTTGTTGCTGGAGTCGAATCCATCGCAGGACGTCCCACAGGACGCTTAAATGTCTTGTTTTTATAATGCTAAAAAAAGTGAAATAATGTGAAGTATTACTCATGTAAAAAAGTAATGAATAAAATCATTTTTAATATGACATTAAGATTCAATCCTTGATGTTAAATGTTCACATTCCTAGTTGGTGGAACTTTTCACTCACAACGACAAAAATTCTCAATTTAACAGTTATTTGGTTTTATTATTGTTTTAATTTTTTGGAAAAATCAGGGCCTCATGTACTAAGAAGTTCGTAGATCTTCTACTAAATATGAGCCTCATGTACTAAGAAGTTCGTAGATCTACTAAATATGAGCCTCATGTACTAAGAATTCGTAGATCCTAAACAAGTTCGTAGATCTTCTACTAAATATGAGCCTCATGTACTAAGAAGTTCGTAGATCTTCTACTAAATATGAGCCTCATGTACTAAGAAGTTCGTAGATCTACTAAATATGAGCCTCATGTACTAAGAAGTTCGTAGATCTTCTAATACTGTAAATATGAGCCTTGTGTAGTAAGAAGTTCGTAGATCTTCTACTAAATATGAGCCTCATGTACTAAGAAGTTCGTAGATCTTCTACTAAATATGAGCCTCATGTACTAAGAAGTTCGTAGATCTTCTACTAAATATGAGCCTCTTAGCAGCCCCCAAGTTAATGACAACTTTTTCCAATCTTGTTTTCAGACTTCGCCCTAATCCACCTGTCGATCTCACGCTCCGTTCTTCCCTCACTGGTGAACAAAACCCCAAGATGCTTGGACTCCTCCCCTCGGGGCGACATTTTCTATGTTAGCAAATATTTCATTTAAATTTGGAGAAATAATAATAATTAAAAAACACTCAATCAAGGAGGAAACTGAACTTCTGTCTCGTCATGAGTACTGAGGTGAACAGATTTGTTCCAGGTATTATAAAAAAAAGGAGAAAAAAAGAAGAAACTGAAGAAGAAACTTGAGAAGAAACTGAAGAAGAAACTGAAGAAGAAACTTAAGAAGAAACTGAAGAAGAAACTTAAGAAGAAACTGAAGAAGAAACTGAAGAAGAAACTGAAGAAGAAACTGAAGATAAACTGAAGAAGAAACTGAAGAAGAAACTTAAGAAGAAACTGAAGAAGAAACTGAAGAAGAAACTGAAGAAGAAACTGAAGAAGAAATGAAGAAAACTGAAGAAAAACTGAAGAAGAAACTGAAGAAGAAACTGAAGAAGAAACTGAAGAAGAAACTTAAGAAGAAACTGAAGAAGAAACTGAAGAAGAAACTGAAGAAGAAACTGAAGAAGAAACTGAAGATAAACTGAAGAAGAAACTGAAGAAGAAACTTAAGAAGAAACTGAAGAAGAAACTGAAGAAGAAACTGAAGAAGAAACTGAAGAAACTGAAGATAAACTGAAGAAGAAACTGAAGAAGAAACTGAAGAAGAAACTGAAGAAGAAACTGAAGAAAACGAAGAAAAACTGAAGAAGAAACTGAAGAAGAAACTGAAGAAGAAACTGAAGAAGAAACTGAAGAAGAAACTTAAGAAGAAACTGAAGAAGAAACTGAAGAAGAAACTGAAGAAGAAACTGAAGAAGAAACTGAAGAAGAAACTGAAGATAAACTGAAGAAGAAACTGAAGAAGAAACTTAAGAAGAAACTGAAGAAGAAACTGAAGAAGAAACTGAAGAAGAAACTGAAGAAGAAACTGAAGAAGAAACTGAAGAAGAAACTGAAGAAGAAACTGAAGAAGAAACTGAAGAAGAAACTGAAGAAGAAACTGTAGCATCTTAACAAAATCACGACGAGGTTCAAAGCCTCGTAAGAAATATTCAGGCCTGAGTTGATACAAACGTGCAGGTTTGTGGTACAAACTTCAATCTTTACTTTTGTAATATTTGCGACTTTCTTCAAAGATATTTAAATAGAAAATCACTACAAACAATAAAAATGTCGATCGATGCACATTTGATTTAAGATAAACTTTTTTCAAACTGACTTCATCGAACAAAGACGTCAATAAACCGTTTGTACGTTAGCGACTCTGACTGTTGGTCCTCGTCTTATGTGTTGAGATTCAGACGTGAAGCTACATGAACGATCGATGCCAGCGTCGGCCACGAGCCTGAAGACGAACATATGGTCAGTTTATCGCAGGTGTGACACCGACTCACTTCTGAACCCACGATTACGACTCGAGTCAAGTTCCTGGACGGCGAGAGAGAAACGAGACGATCCCAGAATGTTGGTTGAATATTTGTCTCACAAATGTATGTCAGTGAGAGTTTATTCAGTTTTATTAAACCTGAGAAGACACTTAGTAAGTGCAGACCTCCACCAAGCAGCTGCATTTACTGTATCTACAAAAGCACCTCTTTTAGCATTTGAAATAACATCGAGACTCCAGGTGACAAGAACTCGCTCGCACAACCCAGTAGAAGCTTCTTTGAGCTGCTGCTAGAACGGATGTTGAGTCTATAGCATCCAGAAGTTAGTTGAAGTGAGTTACTTTTTAGGTACTTTTTAGTTACTTTTTAGGTACTTTTTAGGTACTTTTTAGTTACTTTTTAGGTACTTTTTAGGTACTTTTTGTTATCAAAGTCATAAAAATGCAGTTGGTTTTGAGCTAATTTGCTTACAGAGAGATAATGAAGTGTATTATTATAACAATGAAGTGTATTATTATAACAATGAAGTGTATTATTATAACAATGAAGTGTATTATTATAACAATAAAGTGTGTTATTATAACAATGAAGTGTATTATTATAACAATGAAGTGTATTATTATAACAATGAAGTGTATTATTATAACAATGAAGTGTGTATTATTATAACAATGAAGTGTATTATTATAACAATGAAGTGTATTATTATAACAATGAAGTGTATTATTATAACAATGAAGTGTATTATTATAACAATGAAGTGTATTATTATAACAATGAAGTGTATTATTATAACAATGAAGTGTATTATTATAACAATGAAGTGTATTATTATAACAATGAAGTGTATTATTATAACAATGAAGTGTATTATTATAACAATGAAGTGAGAAATGTGTTCACAACAATTACAAATTAATTGACATCATTCAATAAAGCTTCAGTGTAAGACTGCACGATATTGGAAATAAGTGCGATATTCGATATTGGTGTCTTGAATTGCAATATCGATATTAATGCGATGTTTTTTTATTTCACCTTAAAATGTAGCCATGAGTACTGTAGTGAAGGTTTAAAGAAGGAAATCGATGATATTTCACTTTGGTTTATTACAACGCTTCGGTGTCGACATGATGGTATAAAAATATCTCTTCTAACTCTCAGTCTCGCGGGACTTGCATCGGTTTCCTGTGAAACTGAGCGACATCAGAGAGGAGCCGCCGGCGCGTCGTGATATCACCAAATCAATAATAAATCCTTGTACACGCACACACTTTATAATAACACTTTATAAATGATGCTAACAACTTACTTCGTTAGCATACGGTGAAGACGCACACATAACACTTTATAAATGATGCTAACAACTTAGCTCGTTAGCAGGTCGGGGTAAAGACGCACACATAACACTTTATAAATGACGCTAACAACTTAGCTTGTTAGGCATACGGAAGCACACATAACACTTTATAAATGATGCTAACAACTTAGCTCGTTAGCATACGGTGAAGACGCACACATAACACTTTATAAATGATGCTAACAACTTAGCTTGTTAGCATACGGTGAAGACGCACACATAACACTTTATAAATGATGCTAACAACTTAGCTCGTTAGCATACAGTGAAGACGCACACATAACATAACACTTTATAAATGATGCTAACAACAGCTGTAGCTCGTTATAGCATACGGTGAAGACGCACACATAACACTTTATAAATGATGCTAACAACTTAGCTCGTTAGCATACAGTGAAGACGCACACATAACACTTTATAAATGACGCTAACAACTTAGCTTGTTAGCACTTGTTAGCATACAGTGAAGACGCACACATAACACTTTATAAATGACACTAACAACTTAGCTCGTTAGCATACGGTGAAGACGCACACATAACACTTTATAAATGATGCTAACAACTTAGCTCGTTAGCATACGGTGAAGACGCACACATAACACTTTATAAATGACGCTAACAACTTAGCTCGTTAGCATACGGTGAAGACGCACACATAACACTTTATAAATGACGCTAACAACTTAGCTCGTTAGCATACAGTGAAGACGCACACATAACATAACACTTTATAAATGACGCTAACAACTTAGCTCGTTAGCATACGGTGAAGACGCACACATAACACTTTATAAATGACGCTAACAACTTAGCTCGTTAGCATACGGTGAAGACGCACACATAACACTTTATAAATGACGCTAACAACTTAGCTCGTTAGCATACGGTGAAGACGCACACATAACACTTTATAAATGACGCTAACAACTTAGCTCGTTAGCATACGGTGAAGACGGACAGGTTTGTTTGGAAGTTCACGATCTTCTAAGAAAACAACTGAGACGAGATGAAAAGTTCTTACAATATGTATTTATCAGTTTATTTATTCTTGTCATCAGTCTGTTCTTCTGTCATCTGCTCTGTGTCAATGATTTAAAAGTCACAAAGAAGTATTAAAGAACCATCATTAATAAACAAACATAATATTAAAAACCTTTAAATCAAGTTGATAAAAATAACTTTGAACTTGTTGAACTTGTGTCCGTGGATTGATGGACGAGCGTCAAGAGACAGTGAAGTGTGTGAAGGGAGTCGAGCTCGTCCTCCACGATTAAAGCCAGATCCATCAACACAGTGGGTTCACATCCCAGACGAGCGTTAATGGATCTCCAAGCTGTAAATAACGTGCGCGGATCACAATTAGTGTCTTCTTTATACTTCAGGGAGGACGAGCCAAGAGTCTCGGCAGGTCCTGTCAGCAGAGGATCCTCACGAGGATCAATGAAAGTTTCACGGAGTTCTGCTGCAGAAGAACTTCTTCAGTGCAGGTGACAGGAAGTGATGCAGAGGAAGTGATGCACAGGAAGTGATGTAGAGGAAGAGATGCAGAGGAAGTGATGCAGAGGAAGAGATGTAGAGGAAGTGATGTAGAGGAAGAGATGCAGAGGAAGTGATGCAGAGGAAGTGATGCAGAGGAAGTGATGCAGAGGAAGTGATGATGTAGAGGAAGTGATGTAGAGGAAGGATGAGATGCAGAGGAAGTGATGCAGAGGAAGAAATGTAGATGAAGTGATGCAGAGGAAGTGATGCAGAGGAAGTGATGCAGAGGAAGTGATGCAGAGGAAGTGATGCAGAGGAAGTGATGTAGAGGAAGTGATGTAGAGGAAGTGATGCAGAGGAAGTGATGTAGAGGAAGTGATGCAGAGGAAGTGATGCAGAGAAGTGAGTAGTGATGTAGAGGAAGTGATGCAGAGGAAGTGATGATAAGAGGAAGTGATGTAGAGGAAGTGATGCAGAGGAAGTGATGCAGAGGAAGTTGTGTTGGAATGATGCAGAGGAAGTGATGTAGAGGAAGTGATGTAGAGAGGAAGTGATGCAGAGGAAGTGATGAAGTGATGTGGAAGTGATGTAGAGAAGAAGTGATGTAGAGGAAGTGATGCAGAGGAAGTGATGCAGAGGAAGTGATGAGGAAGTGATGTAGAGGAAGTGATGTGGAAAGTGATGTAGAGGAAGTGATGTAGAGGAAGTGATGTAAAGGAGAAGTGATGTAGAGGAAGTGATGTAGAGGAAGTGATGTGTAGGAATGATGAGAGGAAGTGATGCAGAGGAAGTGATGTAGAGGAAGTGATGCAGAGGAAGTGATGCAGAGGAAGTGATGTAGAGGAAGTGATGCAGAGGAAGTGATGTAGAGGAAGTGATGTAGAGGAAGTGATGTAGAGGAAGTGATGTAGAGGAAGTGATGTAGAGGAAGTGATGTAGAGGAAGTGATGCAGAGGAAGTGATGTAGAGGAAGTGATGTAGAGGAAGTGATGTAGAGGAAGTGATGTAGAGAGTGATGTAGAGAAGTGATGTAGAGGAAGTGATGTAGAGGAAGTGATGTAGAGGAAGTGATGTAGAGGAAGTGATGTAGAGGAAGTGATGTAGGAAGTGAAGTGATCAGAGGAAGTGATGTAGAGGAAGTGATGTAGAGGAAGTGATGCAGAGGAAGTGATGTAGAGGAAGTGATGTAGAGGAAGTGATGTAGAGGAAGTGATGCAGAGGAAGTGATGTAGAGGAAGTGATGTAGAGGAAGTGATGTAGAGGAAGTGATGTAGAGAGTGATGTGAGAAGTGATGTAGAGGAAGTGATGTAGAGGAAGTGATGTAGAGGAAGTGATGTAGAGGAAGTGATGTAGAGGAAGTGATGCAGAGGAAGTGATGTAGAGAAGTGAGATGTAGAGGTGATGTAGAGGAAGTGATGTAGAGGAAGTGATGTAGAGGAAGTGATGTAGAGGAAGTGATGCAGAGGAAGTGATGTAGAGGAAGTGATGTAGAGGAAGTGATGTAGAGGAAGTGATGTAGAGGAAGTGATGCAGAGGAAGTGATGCAGAGGAAGTGATGCAGAGGAAGTGATGTAGAGGAAGTGATGTAGAGGAAGTGATGCAGAGGAAGTGATGCAGAGGAAGTGATGTAGAGGAAGTGATGTAGAGAATGATGCAGAAGTGATGTAGAGGAAGTGATGCAGAGGAAGTGATGCAGAGGAAGTGATGTAGAGGAAGTGATGCAGAGGAAGTGATGCAGAGGAAGTGATGGAGAGGAAGTGATGCAGAGGAAGTGATGTAGGTGATGAGAGAAGTGATGTAGAGGAAGTGATGCAGAGGAAGTGATGTAGAGGAAGTGATGTAGAGGAAGTGATGTAGAGGAAGTGATGCAGAGGAAGTGATGTAGAGTATGCAGAGGAAGTGATATGAGAGGAAGTGATGCAGAGGAAGTGATGCAGAGGAAGTGATGTAGAGGAAGTGATGTAGAGGGAGATGCAGAGGAAGTGATGTAGAGGAAGTGATGTAGAGGAAGTGATGTAGAGGAAGTGATGTAGAGGAAGTGATGTAGAGGAAGTGATGTAGAGGAAGTGATGCAGAGGAAGTGATGCAGAGGAAGTGATGCAGAGGAAGTGATGCAGAGGAAGTAAATGAATTTAATAAATAAATGAAATTTAATTCAAGACACAACAGACACACAAATAATGATTCGTTCAAAAGACATTTGTGTGTCAAGAGTGTGTTGATATGTATCACGATACAAGAATACGACATATAGTGATAGTGTAGTAACAAGTATATATATATATACAGTATATATATATATACTGTATATATATATAATATATTAACTTTTTAAATATAAAATAATGAAATGAAATTATTCATAAAATATTCAATGCTTAGAAAACAACAACAATATTTCAATACAAAAAAGTAAAAAGTAATTATTCAATGGTTCAATGATGGAAGTACTTCTAGATACTCAACTAGTACCATGAATGCACTCAACACATGCATGATGTATGTATGAACTCCTGACTTCTCCACGTGTTCCTCGTGTCACTTCATGTATATTTCACTAAAACACCCTGAACGTTTGATCCTGTGGCTTCGGATCAATCGGTCGTCATGGAGACGCGATCGTAGCTGATGTTGATTCTCAGATTCTTCAGATGTTTGACGACACTTCGTAACTGCATTACTATATTGTTTATATGTTTGCACTAGTGCTTTGTTACTGTACTATCACTTTGTTAGTGCACTATCACTTTATTACTGCACTATTACTATATTGTTTATATGTTTGTTACTGCACTATCGCTTTGTTACTGTACTATCACTTTGTTACTGCACTATCACTTTATTACTGCACTATTACTATATTGTTTATATGTTTGTTACTGCACTATTGCTTTGTTACTGTACTATCACTTTGTTACTGCACTATCGCTTTGTTACTGTACTATCACTTTGTTACTGCACTATCACTTTGTTACTGCACTATCGCTTTGTTACTGCACTATCACTTTGTTACTGTACTATCACTTTGTTACTGTACTATTGCTTTGTTACTGTACTATCACTTTGTTACTGCACTATCACTTTGTTACTGTACTATCACTTTGTTACTGTACTATCACTTTATTACTGCACTATTACTATATTGTTTATATGTTTGTTACTGCACTATCGCTTTGTTACTGTACTATCACTTAGTTAGTGCACTATCACTTTGTTACTGCACTATCACTTTGTTACTGTACTATCACTTTGTTACTGCACTATCACTTTGTTACTGCACTATCACTTTGTTACTGCACTATCACTTTGTTACTGTACTATCACTTTGTTACTGCACTATCACTTTGTTACTGCACTATCACTTTGTTACTGCACTATCACTTTGTTACTGCACTATCACTTTGTTACTGTACTATCGCTTAGTTACTGTACTATCACTTTGTTACTGTACTATCGCTTAGTTACTGCACTATCACTTTGTTACTGCACTATCACTTTGTTACTGTACTATCACTTTGTTACTGTACTATCACTTTGTTACTGTACAATCACTTTGTTACTGTACTATCACTTTGTTACTGTACTATCACTTTGTTACTGTACTATCACTTTGTTACTGTACTATCGCTTAGTTACTGCACTATCACTTTGTTACTGCACTATCACTTTGTTACTGCACTATCACTTTGTTACTGTACTATCACTTTGTTACTGCACTATCACTTTGTTACTGTACTATCACTTTGTTACTGTACTATCACTTTGTTACTGCACTATCACTTTGTTACTGCACTATTACTTTGTTACTGCACTATTACTTTGTTACTGCACTATCACTTTGTTACTGCACTATCACTTTGTTACTGCACTATTACTTTGTTACTGCACTATCACTTTGTTACTGTACTATTGCTTTGTTACTGTACTATCACTTTGTTACTGTACTATCACTTTGTTACTGCACTATCACTTTGTTACTGTACTATCACTTTGTTACTGTACTATCGCTTAGTTACTGTACAATCACTTTGTTACTGCGCTATCGCTTAGTTACTGTACTATTGCTTTGTTACTGTACTATCACTTTGTTACTGCACTATCACTTTGTTACTGCACTATCACTTTGTTACTGTACTATCACTTTGTTACTGTACTATCGCTTAGTTACTGTACAATCACTTTGTTACTGCGCTATCGCTTAGTTACTGTACTATCACTTTGTTACTGTACTATTACTTTGTTACTGCACTATCACTTTGTTACTGCACTATCACTTTGTTACAGCACTATTACTTTGTTACTGCACTATCACTTTGTTACTGTACTATTGCTTTGTTACTGTACTATCACTTTGTTACTGCACTATCACTTTGTTACTGCACTATTACTTTGTTACTGCACTATCACTTTGTTACTGCACTATTACTTTGTTACTGCACTATCACTTTGTTACAGCACTATTACTTTGTTACTGCACTATCACTTTGTTACTGTACTATTGCTTTGTTACTGTACTATCACTTTGTTACTGTACTATCGCTTAGTTACTGTACTATCACTTTGTTACTGCACTATCACTTTGTTACTGTACTATCACTTTGTTACTGTACTATCACTTTGTTACTGTACTATTGCTTTGTTACTGTACTATCACTTTGTTACTGCACTATCACTTTGTTACTGCACTATTACTTTGTTACTGCACTATCACTTTGTTACTGTACTATCGCTTAGTTACTGTACTATCACTTTGTTACTGCACTATCGCTTAGTTACTGTACTATAACTTTGTTACTGCACTATTACTTTGTTACTGTACTATCACTTTGTTACTACACTATCACTTTGTTACTGCACTATTACTTTGTTACTGCACTATCACTTTGTTACTGTACTATTGCTTTGTTACTGTACTATCACTTTGTTACTGCACTATCACTTTGTTACTACACTATCACTTTGTTACTGCACTATTACTTTGTTACTGCACTATCACTTTGTTACTGTACTATTGCTTTGTTACTGTACTATCACTTTGTTACTGCACTATCACTTTGTTACTGCAATATTACTTTGTTACTGCACTATCACTTTGTTACTGCACTATTACTTTGTTACTGTACTATCACTTTGTTACTGTACTATCACTTTGTTACTGCACTATCACTTTGTTACTGCACTATTACTTTGTTACTGTACTATCACTTTGTTACTGCACTATCACTTTGTTACTGCAATATTACTTTGTTACTGCACTATCACTTTGTTACTGCACTATTACTTTGTTACTGTACTATCACTTTGTTACTGCACTATCACTTTGTTACTGTACTATCACTTTGTTACTGCACTATCACTTTGTTACTGCACTATTACTTTGTTACTGTACTATCACTTTGTTACTGCACTATTACTTTGTTACTGTACTGTCACTTTGTTACTGCACTATCACTTTGTTACTGTACTATTGCTTCGTTACTACCACTATTACTTTGTTACTGCACTATTACTTTGTTACTGCACTATCACTTTCACTCTCTATGTCTCTCTCTCTCCCTCTCTCTCTCTCTCCCTCTCCCTCTCTCTCTCTCTCTCTCTCTCTCTCCCCCTCTCTCTCTCTCTCTCTCTCTCTCTCTCTCTCTCTCTCTCCCCTCTCTCTCTCTCTCCCCCTCTCTCTCTCTCTCTCAGCACTGATGGCAGCTTAACCTATTTCCAGAACTATACCACAGCATCTATTAATAACTGAGCCTCACACGTCGCTCACACACCAGTGACGCTCCGTCCAAACTTCTGGAGTCACAGACGTTCTCTGGGATTCCACGTTTCTTTCATCCCTTTGTTTCTGCCTCTTTTTCTTCTCCTCCCTCACTCGTCCATCTGCCCTTCATTCTCTCGCCCGTCGTCTGAAGCTCTCGTCACAAGAACAATGTTTGTTTTATTCTAGTAGCTTTAAATGATACTTTCTTATCCCTTGTGTTATCTCAAGGTCAACATTGAGCACAAGGGATAAAACAAACTCATTTGTTCTGTGGCCATCGGGTCACTTTGACCCTGAGATAACACAATGGTTAAGTTCTTTGTTCAGGACATTTTTTAACAAACTACACACATCTCAGTTCTCCCTCCATCTCTCCCTCCATCTCTCCCTCCATCTCTCCCTCCACCTCTCCCTCTGTTTTCCATCAGCTCTCCCTCTATCTCTCCCTCTGTTCTCCCTCCATCTCTCCCTCTGTTCTCCCTCATCTCTCCCTCTGTTCTCCCTCCATCTCTCCCTCTGTTCTCCCCCATCTCTCCCTCTGTTCTCCCTCTATCTCTCCCTCATCTCTCCTTCTGTTCTCCCTCATCTCTCCCTCTGTTCTCCCTCCATCTCTCCCTCTGTTCTCCCCCATCTCTCCCTCTGTTCTCCCTCTATCTCTCCCTCATCTCTCCCTCTGTTCTCCCTCCATCTCTCCCTCTGTTCTCCCTCCATCTCTCCCTCTGTTCTCCCTCCATCTCTCCATCAGCTCTCCCTCTATCTCTCCCTCTGTTCTCCCTCCATCTCTCCCTCTGTTCTCCCTCCATCTCTCCTTCTGTTCTCCCCCATCTCTCCCTCTTTTCTCCCTCTATCTCTCCCTCATCTCTCCCTCTGTTCTCCCTCCATCTCTCCCTCTGTTCTCCCTCCATCTCTCCCTCTGTTCTCCCTCCATCTCTCCCTCTGTTCTCCCTCCATCTCTCCCTCATCTCTCCCTCGTCTCCCTCTCTCTCCCTCTTTTCTCCCTCTCCATCTCTTTCTCC
The DNA here is from genome assembly GCA_016630915.1 of Callionymus lyra. Lineage (NCBI taxonomy): Eukaryota > Metazoa > Chordata > Actinopteri > Syngnathiformes > Callionymidae > Callionymus > Callionymus lyra. The sequence goes on along the minus strand of JACEEU010000728.1, from coordinate 28,229 downwards.
CTCCTCTCCTCTCTTCCCTCTATCTCTCCCTCTGTTCTCCCTCCATCTCTCCCTCTGTTCTCCCTCCATCTCTCCCTCTGTTCTCCCTCCATCTCTCCCTCTGTTCTCCCTCCATCTCTCCCTCTGTTCTCCCTCCATCTCTCCCTCTGTTCTCCCTCCATCTCTCCCTCTGTTCTCCCTCCATCTCTCCCTCTGTTCTCCCTCCATCTTCTCTCCTCCATCTCTCCCTCTGTTCTCCCTCCATCTCTCCCTCTGTTCTCCCTCCATCTCTCCCTCTGTTCTCCCTCCCTCCCTCTGTCTCCCTCCATCTCTCCCTCTGTTCTCCCTCCATCTCTCCCTCTGTTCTCCCTCCATCTCTCCCTCTGTTCTCCTCCTCCATCTCTCCCTCCATCTCTCCCTCTGTCTCTCCCTCTCTCTGTTCTCCCTCCATCTCTCCCTCTGTTCTCCCTCCATCTCTCCCTCCATCTCTCCCTCCACCTCTCCCTCTGTTCTCCCTCCATCTCTCCCTCCATCTCTCCCTCCACCTCTCCCTCTGTTCTCCCTCCATCTCTCCCTCCATCTCTCCCTCTGTTTGTCTATCATTCCACATACTGTAAACACATGTTATTTCTCTAATATTGATCATTTTTCTAGTTATTTCTCCACAGAAGTCAACGTCTCTGCTGGACTCACACCAGTTGCTAAAGTCCTGAAGAACATTCGTCAGGAGGTTCAAGTGATTTCATCAGA
>JACEEU010000728.1:0-22500 GCA_016630915.1 Callionymus lyra | reverse complement strand
CTTGACTCTGGTGTACTGATAGTGTAGTAACAAGTATATATGTGTAGTATTGTCCAGTACTTGACTCTGGTGTTGTGATAGTGTAGTAACAAGTATATATGTGTAGTATTGTCCAGTACTTGACTCTGGTGTTGTGATAGTGTAGTAACAAGTATATATGTGTAGTATTGTCCAGTACTTGACTCTGGTGTACTGATAGTGTAGTAACAAGTATATATGTGTAGTATTGTCCAGTACTTGACTCTGGTGTTGTGATAGTGTAGTAACAAGTATATATGTGTAGTATTGTCCAGTACTTGACTCTGGTGTTGTGATAGTGTAGTAACAAGTATATATGTGTAGTATTGTCTAGTACTTGACTCTGGTGTTGTGATAGAGTAGTAACAAGTATATATGTGTAGTATTGTCCAGTACTTGACTCTGGTGTACTGATAGTGTAGTAACAAGTATATATGTGTAGTATTGTCCAGTACTTGACTCTGGTGTTGTGATAGTGTAGCAACAAGTATATATGTGTAGTATTGTCCAGTACTTGACTCTGGTGTTGTGATAGAGTAGTAACAAGTATATATGTGTAGTATTGTCCAGTACTTGACTCTGGTGTTGTGATAGTGTAGTAACAAGTATATATGTGTAGTATTGTCCAGTACTTGACTCTGGTGTTGTGATAGTGTAGTAACAAGTATATATGTGTAGTATTGTCCAGTACTTGACTCTGGTGTTGTGATAGTGTAGTAACAAGTATATATGTGTAGTATTGTCCAGTACTTGACTCTGGTGTTGTGATAGTGTAGTAACAATTATATATGTGTAGTATTGTCCAGTACTTGACTCTGGTGTTGTGATAGTGTAGTAACAAGTATATATGTGTAGTATTGTCCAGTACTTGACTCTGGTGTTGTGATAGTGTAGTAACAAGTATATATGTGTAGTATTGTCCAGTACTTGACTCTGGTGTTGTAGTATTTACAGACCACATGACTCTTGATGAAGTCGTAACTGCTTTCATTTGTTTTCAAACCAAAATATGTCCAAACATCAGCTTTAAAAGCTGCTGGACTCACTGTATCCTCTCGTCCTCAGTCATCGCCGTGATCTCATTCTATTGTTCCTTGACGTAACGACTGCTGCCATCTTGAAAGGCCGGAGGTTTAAATTGCGATGATAAAGATGATGATGATGATGATGATGATGATGATGATGATGATGATGATGATGATGATGATGATGATGATGATGATGATGATGATGAAGATGAAGATGAAGATGAAGATGATGAAGATGAAGATGATGATGATGAGAATTAAGATGAAGATGATGATGATGATGATGATGAAGCTGAAGATGAAGATGAAGATGATGATGATGATGAAGATGATGATGATGAAGATGAAGATGAAGATGATGATGAAGATGAAGATGAAGATGAAGATGAAGATGATGATGATGATGAAGATGATGATGATGAAGATGAAGATGAAGATGATGATGAAGATGAAGATGAAGATGAAGATGAAGATGAAGATGATGATGAAGAAGATGAAGATGAAGATGAAGATGATGATGATGATGATGATGATGATGATGATGAAGATGAAGATGATGATGAGAATTAAGATGATGATGATGATGATGAGATGAAACAGATGAAGATGAAGATGAAGATGAGATGAAACAGATGAAGATGAAGATGAAGATGAAGATGAAGATGAAGATGAAGATGATGAAGATGATGATGAAGATGAAGATGATGATGATGAAGATGAAACAGATGAAGATGAAGATGAAACAGATGAAGATGAAGATAAAGATGATGAAGATGAAACAGATGAAGATGAAGATGAAGATGAAACAGATGATGATGAAGATGATAAAGATGAAGATGAAACAGATGAAGATGAAGATGAAACAGATGATGATGATGATGATGATGATGATGAAGATGAAACAGATGAAACAGATGAAGATGATGATGATGATGAAGATGAAACAGATGATGATGAAGATGAAGATGAAGATGATGATGATGATGATGATGATGATGATGATGAAGATGAAGATGAAGATGATGATGATGATGATGATGATGAAGATGAAGATGAAACAGATGAAGATGAAACAGATGAAGATGAAGATGAAACAGATGATGATGAAGATGAAGATGATGAAGATGAAGCAGATGATGATGAAGATGAAGATGAAGATGAAGATGAAGATGATGATGATGATGATAATGATGAAGATGAAGATGAAACAGATGAAGATGAAGATGAAACAGATGATGATGAAAATGAAGATGATGAGGATGAAGATGAAGATGATGATGATGATGATGATGAGATATGATGTATGATGATGATGATGAAGATGAAGAGAAAAGATGAAGATGAAACAGATGAAGATGAAGATGAAACAGATGATGATGAAGATGAAGATGATGAAGATGAAGCAGATGATGATGAAGATGAAGATGAAGATGAAGATGAAGATGAAGATGAAGATGATGATGATGAAGATGAAGATGAAACAGATGAAGATGAAGATGAAACAGATGATGATGAAAATGAAGATGATGAGGATGAAGATGAAGATGAAACAGATGATGATGAAGATGAAGATAAAGATGAAGATAATAAAGATGAAGCTTAAAATAACATGCTTCTCCTCCAGCTCTATGTATGAAGTCCTCAGTGAGGTCCTGCACCTTCATCCTCCCTCCTCAGCATCAGCCTCCATCTCCATGGCGACGTCCGTCATGTTGTGACACCTGCGCGTGTCGCTCTCAGTGACGGTGATTTCATCTCCAGCGCGCGTGCACGAGCACACGTTGAGGGAAGCACGGATGAATAAATGATGGCGTCATCATGCCCGCTTGACACCGAACCAGAGACGGAACCGACGCGACCCGTCGCCTCAGAACCATCCGAACCGTCACACGCACACGAAACAGCAACACGAGCACGAACCACGTGACCGCGGCTACTACGAGCGCGCCAAACAAGCACGCAGAACCCCCGGACTCTCTGCACGCAGAACTTGCCTTTGTGCATCCCCGTGTACCGGTCCTTCAGCACCGTCAGCTCGTGGATCTTCCCGAACTGTTCGAAGAGCGGCTTCAGGTCCTTCTCCTCCAAGTTCCGCGGGATCTGACCGATGAAGAGCTTGATGGCGTCCTGGTCCTTCATGGTGCCGTCCGCGAGGATGGAAATGGGTTCTGAGCCGTTCATGGGTTTGGGGGATGAGATCCGCGGGTCCTGGTGCGGGTGCGGGTGCGGGAGGAGCAGGATCTGCGGGGTCGGTCCAGGGAAGACGGAGAGTTGCGGCTGGAGATGCTGCTGCTGCCGCCTTGGTTCAGTCTCAGTGAATCTGGCCATTCTGAGCAGAAGAATGACAACACACACGCACACACGCGCCGGGAGAGAGCACGCACTCAGCTGGAAACCAGGCTGACTTTCTACACACACACGCTCGCACACACGCGCGCGCACACACACGCGCACAGAGGACGAGGGAGTGATGGAGAGACATTGCGCGCTCTGGAGCGACGCTCAGTGGCAGAGAAGTGTAACTGCAGACAATATCATCACATGATCTTTGATCCTCATCGTTCCACAGGTTCTGTTGCATCAGGTCCATTCAAAGGTTCTGTTGCATCAGGTCCATTCAAAGGTTCTGTTGCATCAGGTCCATTCAAAGGTTCTGTTGCATCAGGTCCATTCAAAGGTTCTGTTGCATCAGGTCCATTCAAAGGTTCTGTTGCATCAGGTCCATTCAAAGGTTCTGTTGCATCAGGTCCATTCCAAGGTTCTGTTGCATCAGGTCCATTCCAAGGTTCTGTTGCATCAGGTCCATTCAAAGGTTCTGTTGCATCAGGTCCATTCAAAGGTTCTGTTGCATCAGGTCCATTCAAAGGTTCTGTTGCATCAGGTCCATTCAAAGGTTCTGTTGAATCAGGTCCATTCAAAGGTTCTGTTGCATCAGGTCCATTCAAAGGTTCTGTTGCATCAGGTCCATTCAAAGGTTCTGTTGCATCAGGTCCATTCAAAGGTTCTGTTGCATCAGGTCCATTCCAAGGTTCTGTTGCATCAGGTCCTTCATGCAGGTCCATTCAGGTTCTGTTGATCAGGTCCATTCAAGGTTCTGTTGCATCAGGTCCATCAAAGGTTCTGTTGCATCAGGTCCATTCAAAGGTTCTGTTGCATCAGGTCCATTCAAAGGTTCTGTTGCATCAGGTCCATTCAAAGGTTCTTTTGCATCAGGTCCATTCAAAGGTTCTGTTGCATCAGGTCCATTCAAGGTTCTGTTGCATCAGGTCCATTCAAAGGTTCTTTTGCATAGGTCCATTCAAAGGTTCTGTTGCATCAGGTCCATTCAAGGTTCTGTTGCATCAGGTCCATTCAAAGGTTCTGTTGCATCAGGTCCATTCAAAGGTTCTGTTGCATCAGGTCCATTCAAAGGTTCTGTTGCATCAGGTCCATTCAAAGGTTCTGTTGCATCAGGTCCATTAACAATCAAATAAATCCATGAAAAACAATCAATTTATTACATTAAAAACAATCAAATAAATACTAACATTTGAATAGATATATGTAAAACAATCAAATAAATTCATGAAAAACAAACAAATAAATACACAAATACATTTTAAAAAAAAAACATAAATACAATCAAATAAATACATGAATAAAATAAATTAAATACAATGGTATGAAAAAGTTTGGGCAGCCCTGTACATTTTCATGATTTCCCTTTACGATTAATTCTCTTGTGTCTCCTGCTCCTCAAATCACTGTCTTCTGTGAAGCTGACAGCAATGCATTGTTGAGATTTTTACTGACAAAATTAAATTGATCAAAGAGAAAATCTCTCCCCCTTTGTTTGGAACCCCTACTGTCTCTGAGCCCCTCTCCTCCTCTTGGTCCTCCTTCACTGCTGTATCTTTGGGTGATATTTCATCACTAGTGAACAAGATGAAACCCTCCTCTTGCTCAGATGACGTCCTTCCTTGTAGGCTTTTTATCAAAGTATTTGATGTAATTGGCCCCTGGGTTACCAATATGGTGAACCTCTCCCTTTCCACAGGGGTTTTTAACAATGCATTTAAACATGCCATTGTGGAGCCTCTGCTCAAAAAGCCAGGCTTAGACCCGACTGACCTCAGTAATTTCAGGCCTATTTCTAAGCTCCCATTCTTGTCCAAGATCTTGGAGAAGGTTGTGTCTGAGCAGCTGTTTCTGGATCAGAGCGACATTCATGAGAAGTTTCAGTCAGGCTTCCGTAAACATCTACGGAGACAGCTTTACTGAAGGTGTCCAGTGACATCATGATGTTCTGGTTCTCTTGGATCTGTCCTCAGCCTTTGACACAGTTGAACCAGATCCTGCTGAGAAGACTGAGGGATGAAGACTGTCTGGGTCTGTCTTAGAATGGTTCTCATCTTACCTTTCTGGGCGCAGTTTTAGTGTATCTGCCAATCAAATGAGGTCTGAATCGGCAGATCTGTTGTGTGGAGTCCCTCAAGGTTCTGTTCTGGGTCCTTCATTGTTTTTGCTGTACTTGATTCCCCTCGGTAAAATCCTTCAGAGATTTCCTGATGTTTCTAATCACATTTTTGTTGATGACATCCAGCTCTACTGCTCTTTTGACCCAACTGAGTCCCAGAGGCTGAACTTAGTAAATTGTTTGCTAGAAATCAAACAATGAGTGAAAACACTTTGAAGCTAAATGTGGACAAAACTGAAACTCTGGTGATTGTTGATGATGATAAAGTTCAGGGTTGAGTCAGTACTTGGGTGACTTATGTCAGTCTGTCAAACTGAGCCTGAGGAACCTGGGTGTTGTATTTGATAAAGACATGTCTCTTGTTCAACACTGTAGAAAAGTGACCAGAAACTGTTTCAACTGAGAAAAATCTCTAAACTTAGGAAAATATTGTCACAACATGATCTGGATCTTATAATCCATGCGTTTGTGTCGTTTACACTATTGTTACAGTTTATTTCATGTCTAAACAAGAAGGATGTGTCTCGCCTGCAGTTCATACAAAACTCTGCAGCGAGAATTCTAACCCGCTCTAGTAGAAGAACTCACATTTCTCCTTCAAACTCTTCACTGGCTGCCAGTTTCTTTCAGGATCATTTTAAAATTCCAATTCTTAATTTCAGATCTATTCATGGTCAGACCTTCCATCAGTGATCTGATCCAGACGTACACCCCAGCTCGGGCTCTGAGGTCTGTGGATCAGAATCTACTGATGGTTCCGGAACTTCCGGACCAGAGGAGAGAAATCCTTCCAGACTGTTGCTCCTAAGCTTTGGAACCATCTCTGTGTTTGATGATCTACTGACTCCTACAAGAAACATCTCTGTGTTTGATGATCTACTGACTCCTTCAAGAAACATCTGTGTTTGATGATCTACTGACTCCTTCAAGAAACATCTGTGTTTGATGATCTACTGACTCCTTCAAGAAACATCTGTGTTTGATGATCTACTGACTCCTTCAAGAAACATCTGTGTTTGATGATCTACTGACTCCTTCAAGAAACATCTGTGTTTGATGATCTACTGACTCCTTCAAGAAACATGTGTGTTTGATGATCTACTGACTCCTTCAAGAAACATCTGTGTTTCATGATCTACTGACTCCTTCAAGAAACATCTGTGTTTGATGATCTACTGACTCCTTCAAGAAACATCTGTGTTTCATGATCTACTGACTCCTTCAAGAAACATCTGTGTTTGATGATCTACTGACTCCTTCAAGAAACATCTGTGTTTGATGATCTACTGACTCCTTCAAGAAACATCTGTGTTTGATGATCTACTGACTCCTTCAAGAAACATCCGTGTTTGATGATCTACTGACTCCTTCAAGAAACATCTCTGTGTTTGAAGATCTACTGACTCCTTCAAGAAACATCTGTGTTTGATGATCTACTGACTCCTTCAAGAAACATCTGTGTTTGATGATCTACTGACTCCTTCAAGAAACATCTGTGTTTGATGATCTACTGACTCCTTCAAGAAACATCTGTGTTTGATGATCTACTGACTCCTTCAAGAAACATCTGTGTTTGATGATCTACTGACTCCTTCAAGAAACATCTGTGTTTGATGATCTACTGACTCCTTCAAGAAACATCTGTGTTTGATGATCTACTGACTCCTTCAAGAAACATCTGTGTTTGATGATCTACTGACTCCTTCAAGAAACATCTGTGTTTGATGATCTACTGACTCCTTCAAGAAACATCTGTGTTTGATGATCTACTGACTCCTTCAAGAAACATCTGTGTTTCATGATCTACTGACTCCTTCAAGAAACATCTGTGTTTCATGATCTACTGACTCCTTCAAGAAACATCTGTGTTTGATGATCTACTGACTCCTTCAAGAAACATCTGTGTTTCATGATCTACTGACTCCTTCAAGAAACATCTGTGTTTGATGATCTACTGACTCCTTCAAGAAACATCTGTGTTTGATGATCTACTGACTCCTTCAAGAAACATCTGTGTTTCATGATCTACTGACTCCTTCAAGAAACATCTGTGTTTCATGATCTACTGACTCCTTCAAGAAACATCTGTGTTTGATGATCTACTGACTCCTTCAAGAAACATCTGTGTTTGATGATCTACTGACTCCTTCAAGAAACATCTGTGTTTGATGATCTACTGACTCCTTCAAGAAACATCTGTGTTTGATGATCTACTGACTCCTTCAAGAAACATCTGTGTTTGATGATCTACTGACTCCTTCAAGAAACATCTGTGTTTCATGATCTACTGACTCCTTCAAGAAACATCTGTGTTTGATGATCTACTGACTCCTTCAAGAAACATCTGTGTTTCATGATCTACTGACTCCTTCAAGAAACATCTGTGTTTGATGATCTACTGACTCCTTCAAGAAACATCTGTGTTTGATGATCTACTGACTCCTTCAAGAAACATCTGTGTTTGATGATCTACTGACTCCTTCAAGAAACATCTGTGTTTGATGATCTACTGACTCCTTCAAGAAACATCTGTGTTTGATGATCTACTGACTCCTTCAAGAAACATCTGTGTTTGATGATCTACTGACTCCTTCAAGAAACATCTGTGTTTTATGATCTACTGACTCCTTCAAGAAACATCTGTGTTTGATGATCTACTGACTCCTTCAAGAAACATGTGTGTTTGATGATCTACTGACTCCTTCAAGAAACATGTGTGTTTGATGATCTACTGACTCCTTCAAGAAACATGTGTGTTTGATGATCTACTGACTCCTTCAAGAAACATCTGTGTTTGATGATCTACTGACTCCTTCAAGAAACATGTGTGTTTGATGATCTACTGACTCCTTCAAGACACATCTGTGTTTGATGATCTACTGACTCCTTCAAGAAACATCTGTGTTTGATGATCTACTGACTCCTTCAAGAAACATCTGTGTTTGATGATCTACTGACTCCTTCAAGAAACATGTATGTTTGATGATCTACTGACTCCTTCAAGAAACATCTGTGTTTGATGATCTACTGACTCCTTCAAGAAACATCTGTGTTTGATGATCTACTGACTCCTTCAAGAAACATGTGTGTTTGATGATCTACTGACTCCTTCAAGAAACATCTGTGTTTGATGATCTACTGACTCCTTCAAGAAACATGTGTGTTTGATGATCTACTGACTCCTTCAAGAAACATCTGTGTTTGATGATCTACTGACTCCTTCAAGAAACATGTGTGTTTGATGATCTACTGACTCCTTCAAGAAACATCTGTGTTTGATGATCTACTGACTCCTTCAAGAAACATCTGTGTTTGATGATCTACTGACTCCTTCAAGAAACATCTGTGTTTCATGATCTACTGACTCCTTCAAGAAACATCTGTGTTTGATGATCTACTGACTCCTTCAAGAAACATCTGTGTTTCATGATCTACTGACTCCTTCAAGAAACATCTGTGTTTCATGATCTACTGACTCCTTCAAGAAACATCTGTGTTTCATGATCTACTGACTCCTTCAAGAAACATCTGTGTTTGATGATCTACTGACTCCTTCAAGAAACATCTGTGTTTGATGATCTACTGACTCCTTCAAGAAACATCTGTGTTTGATGATCTACTGACTCCTTCAAGAAACATCTGTGTTTGATGATCTACTGACTCCTTCAAGAAACATCTGTGTTTGATGATCTACTGACTCCTTCAAGAAACATCTGTGTTTGATGATCTGCTGACTCCTTCAAGAAACATGTGTGTTTGATGATCTACTGACTCCTTCAAGAAACATGTGTGTTTGATGATCTACTGACTCCTTCAAGAAACATCTGTGTTTGATGATCTACTGACTCCTTCAAGAAACATCTGTGTTTGATGATCTACTGACTCCTTCAAGAAACATGTGTGTTTGATGATCTACTGACTCCTTCAAGAAACATCTGTGTTTGATGATCTACTGACTCCTTCAAGAAACATCTGTGTTTGATGATCTACTGACTCCTTCAAGAAACATCTGTGTTTGATGATCTACTGACTCCTTCAAGAAACATGTATGTTTGATGATCTACTGACTCCTTCAAGAAACATCTGTGTTTGATGATCTACTGACTCCTTCAAGAAACATCTGTGTTTGATGATCTACTGACTCCTTCAAGAAACATGTGTGTTTGATGATCTACTGACTCCTTCAAGAAACATCTGTGTTTGATGATCTACTGACTCCTTCAAGAAACATGTGTGTTTGATGATCTACTGACTCCTTCAAGAAACATCTGTGTTTGATGATCTACTGACTCCTTCAAGAAACATGTGTGTTTGATGATCTACTGACTCCTTCAAGAAACATCTTAAGACGTTTTTATTTGTTCAGGCTTTTCCTTGATTTTCTGGAACTCCTGTTGTGTTCTCAGTATTATCTTGATCTTTAAAGTATAAACTTTATTGATTGTTTGATTGTTTAAGCGCTTTGTGACCCTGGTCTGGAAAAGCGCTATATAAATAAAATTAATGACCTACTTACTTTATAAATCATTGGTTGTTTGGATAAAACAGTTAAATATATCTTATAGGAGACAAACACAGTGATATGAGAAGTGAAATAAAGTTTATATAATTTACAGAAAATGTGCAAGAATTATTTAAACAAAATTAGGCATGTGCATAAATTTAGATCACAAAAGAAAAATGACTCAATATTTTGTGCATCTTCTTCAGAAATAACTCTAAACGCTTCCTATAGCTTCCTATTAGGGTCTGGATTCTGGTGGAAGGTATTTTGGACCTTCTTTCCAGATCCTCTCCAGTTCAGTCAGGTTTGATGGTTTCATGGACGCTTTAAATCACACCATCAATGTTCAATAATATTGCAGTTACTGTACTATCACTGAAAGATCCGGAGCAACTTCAACTTTGTTACTGATTCCTGGACATTGTTCTCCAGAATCTGCTGATATTGAGAGGAATCCATGCTCAACTTGAACAAGACTCCCCTGCACTGGCCACACATGATGGAACCATCACCACATTTTACTGTAGGCATCAAGTTCTTTTCTTGGAATGCTGTGTTCTTTTTCCGCCATGCATAACACCCTGGTTATGCCCAAATAACTTATTTTTTGTGACACCATCTGCAGCAAGTTGATGTTTCAGGTCTTTGGAGCTGGTCTGTGGGTGGACTGTGACTGTTCTCACCTGCGTTTACCTGTCACCTCTGTTTACCTGAGATCTTCCTCGGTCTGCCACTCCTTATATATTGATATCGGTCTATATCCTTTAAACCATGATGTTGAACAATCATTGTTTTGAGGCTCATGATGCCTTCAGAGAAGATGCAAAGAGGAGAAACACTTACAATTGGCTCCTTAAATACCCTTTCTCACTCAAGGACTCCAGGGCTATTAAATTGTACAATTCTGAGTTCGGGGGCAGGAGTGGAGTAAACGTATCATGATGTTCTGTTCTATGTAAGGTAAGGTAAGGTAAGGTAAAACTTTATTGATCCCTCAGGAGGTCTCCTTTGGGAAATTGTTTTTTACCAATAGCCAGCAATTTTTCATAAACAATAAAAAATAATACATAAAAAATAAAATAAGAAAAGAACATAAAGAGGAAGAAGAAGATGATACAATCTAAGTCTAAAGACAAAGACAAAGAACATAGGTCAAGGAAAGAAAGACAACAAAGACAAAGGATACAAAGACTAACATAGAACAGAACATCCAGATACTTTCACTCCACTCCTGCCCCCGAACTCAGAATTGTACAATTTAATAGCCCGAGGGATGAATGAGTCCCTGAGTCTATTAGTGTTGCACCTGGGTAGGAGCATTCGTGCTTCATCTGCTTCTCTGCTCACTGATGACAGTGTTCAGAGGATGGCTGTCATCATCCATGATGGACAGTAGTTTGTTCAATGATATCCTCTCAGCAACTGTCACCAGTGAGTCCAGCTTCATTCCAACCACAGAACCAGCCTTTCTGATCAACCTGGGGGGGTTTGGGGTCTTTTGGGGGGGGGGGGTTTTTGGTTTTTTTTGGTTTTTTTTTTTTTTTTTGGTTTTTTTTTGTTTTTTTTTGGTTTTTTTTTATATTTTTCTTTTTCTTTTTTTTTTTTTTTTTTTTTTTTTTTTTTATTAATTTTTTTGGAAGGGGGTGTGTGTATTGGCAATTGCTAGCACAAGTGAGAGCTCGGGGGAGGCAGAAGAAAATCAAAGAAAAACCAACGTAAGTTAGATAGATAGAAAGAAAAATAATTTTTGGTTTTAAGAAAAAAGTTATTAAATATTGTGATTCATGAGTCTTTTTTCTTTTCCTTTCCTTTTCCTTTTTTCCTCTTTCTTTTTTTTTTTTTTTGTTTTTTTTTTTAAAAAATATTTTTTTTTGGGGCGTTTTGGAAAAAAAAATTTTTTTTTAAAAAAAAAAAGAGAAAATGATTCATTGAGTCGAGTCATCAGAGTTAAGTTATGAAATGATTCATGAGTCAAATGATTCATTGAGTCGAGTCATCAGAGTTAAGTTATGAAATGATTCATGAGTCAAATGATTCATTGAGTCGAGTCATCAGAGTTAAGTCATGAAATGATTCATGAGTCAAATGATTCATTGAGTCGAGTCATCAGAGTTAAGTCATGAAATGATTCATGAGTCAAATGATTCATTGAGTCGAGTCATCAGAGTTAAGTCATGAAATGATTCATGAGTCAAATGATTCATTGAGTCGAGTCATCAGAGTTAAGTTATGAAATGATTCATGAGTCAAATGATTCATCCTGAGAGTCAAATGATTCATTGAGTCGAGTCATCAGAGTTAAGGGTCATGAACATGATTCATGAGTCAAATGATTCATTGAGTTGAGTCCTTAGGGGGAGTTAAGTCATGAAATGATTCATGAGTCAAATGATTCATTGAGTCGAGTCATCAGAGTTAAGTCATGAAATGATTCATGAGTCAAATGATTCATTGAGTCGAGTCATCAGAGTTAAGTCATGAAATGATTCATGAGTCAAATGATTCATATTGAGTCGAGTCATCAGAGTTAAGTCATGAAATGATTCATGAGTCAAATGATTCATTGAGTCGAGTCATCAGAGTTAAGTTATGAAATGATTCATGAGTCAAATGATTCATTGAGTCGAGTCATCAGTGTTGACTCACAGCAAGAAAGTTGTTGGTTCGCTTCCATGTCAGGAGGGAAAATGTCCGTTTGTATGAGTGTGTGTGTGAATGGTTGTCTGTCTTTGTGTGTCCTGAGACAGACTGGCGTCCTCTCCAGGGTGTCCCCCGCCTCTCGCCCTATGAAGCTGGGATAGACTCCACAAGGGAACAAGAGAATGAAAGAATGTTGTGATATTGACTCATGTTCATAAACAAGTGTCAGCAGAGTGGTGTGCAGAGCATGTGCTGCCAGCAGGGGGCGTGATGTACGCAGTGCTGTCATGAAGACATTGAGTTAAGGAACAAGACTGAACGCTGAGCTGCAAGAGTTTTTAAAGATTCAAAGAACAAGAGTGTGGAGCGTCTCCTCCTCAGACTCCCAGAAGTCTCTGGCCTTGTGAAGGAGTCAGTGTTGAGAACTTCTCGACCTCCTGATCTTCATTGACCAGATCCTTTAATGTTCACGATTTCACGGCATTTCTACTCCTTGTTAACCAGACCTGGAGCACGAGGAGGCCCCGGGTCCATCAGGGGCTCCACGAGGGTCCACAGGGAGACGGAAGACCTTCTCTGTAAAGTGACGAAAGACAGGGATCAGGGACGCTCAGTTTGAGTGAGATTTGACGGGAGAGAGAGAGGAATTAATGTTTCTTACGCTGCTCGTAGAAAGCATAAGTGATGGAAGAGCTCCACCTGCTGGTTGAAACAAACAGTGCAGCTTCTAGAAATGACACCTTTAAGTTCCTACAAACCAGTTCATACTTGAGCATCTTCAGAGAAGCTATTGAGGTCCATTGAACAATGTTTGAGTTGGTCTCACAGAGGCAGATATATATGAGATCAAGAGGATGGATCAGGGTTCAACCCTGGGGTCAGATGGATCAGAGTTCAAGCCTGGGGTCAGATGAACTAGGGTTCAACCCTGGGGTCAGATGGATCAGAGTTCAACCCTGGGGTCAGATGAACTAGGGTTCAACCCTGGGGTCAGATGGATCAGAGTTCAACCCTGGGGTCAGATGAACTAGGGTTCAACCCTGGGGTCAGATGAACTAGGGTTCAACCCTGGGGTCAGATGGATCAGAGGTCAACCCTGGGGTCAGATGAACTAGGGTTCAACCCTGGGGTCAGATGGATCAGAGTTCAACCCTGGGGTCAGATGAACTAGGGTTCAACCCTGGGGTCAGATGGATCAGAGTTCAACCCTGGGGTCAGATGAACTAGGGTTCAACCCTGGGGTCAGATGGATCAGAGTTCAACACTGGGGTCAGATGAACTAGGGTTCAACCCTGGGGTCAGATGGATCAGAGTTCAACCCTGGGGTCAGATGAACTAGGGTTCAACCCTGGGGTCAGATGGATCAGAGTTCAACCCTGGGGTCAGATGAACTAGGGTTCAACCCTGGGGTCAGATGGATCAGGGTTCAACCCTTGGGTCAAATGGATCAGAGTTCAACCCTGGGGTCAGATCAACCACTTTCGATCCACCTTCAAAATTATTTTTGTCTGTTTTTTAAAGGTGTCATTTCTAGAAGCTGCACTGTTTGTTTGAACCAGCAGGTGGAGCTCTTCTATCACTCATGCTTTCTACAAGCAGCGTAAGAAACATTAATTCCTCCAGAGAGTCGTCAGCAAAAAGAAGGAAAAGACACAAAATGAAATGTATATAATGTCATTTAACAGTCAAGGTCGAGAGTTTACATGAAGCTTAAGATGTGAACTTATTTAAGTTGTTTCTCATCAAATCTTCTCATGTGGAGCTTCAACAACAGACGTTACAGTTTGAAGGTATTTGGATGTTTTTAATTGTCTTTTTGGACGAAGACGACTGAGCTCCAGTCGCTACATTAAAATGAACAAACATTGAGCTCCAGTCGCTACATTAAAATGAACAAACATTGAGCTCCAGTCGCTACATTAAAATGAACAAACATTGAGCTCCAGTCGCTACATTAAAATGAACAAACATTGAGCTCCAGTCGCTACATTAAAATGAACAAACATTGAAGCTCCAGTCGCTACATTAAAATGAACAAACATTGAGCTCCAGTCGCTACATTAAAATGAACAAACATTGAGCTCCAGTCGCTACATTAAAATGAACAAACATTGAGCTCCAGTCGCTACATTAAAATGAACAAACATTGAGCTCCAGTCGCTACATTAAAATGAAGAAACATTGAGCTCCAGTCGCTACATTAAAATGAACAAACATTGAGCTCCAGTCGCTACATTAAAATGAACAAACATTGAGCTCCAGTCGCTACATTAAAATGAACAAACATTGAGCTCCAGTCGCTACATTAAAATGAACAAACATTGAGCTCCAGTCGCTACATTAAAATGAACAAACATTGAGCTCCAGTCGCTACATTAAAATGAACAAACATTGAGCTCCAGTCGCTACATTAAAATGAACAAACATTGAGCTCCAGTCGCTACATTAAAATGAACAAACATTGAGCTCCAGTCGTTACATTAAAATGAACAAACATTGAGCTCCAGTCGCTACATTAAAATGAACAAACATTGAGCTCCAGTCGCTACATTAAAATGAACAAACATTGAGCTCCAGTCGCTACATTAAAATGAACAAACATTGAGCTCCAGTCGCTACATTAAAATGAACAAACATTGAGCTCCAGTCGCTACATTAAAATGAACAAACATTGACCATTCGTTACATAAAATGACAAACATTGAGCTCCAGTCGCTACATTAAAATGAACAAACATTGAGCTCCAGTCGCTACATTAAAATGAACAAACATTGAGCTCCAGTCGCTACATTAAAATGAACAAACATTGAGCTCCAGTCGCTACATTAAAATGAACAAACATTGAGCTCCAGTCGCTACATTAAAATGAACAAACATTGAGCTCCAGTCAAATGCTACATTAAAATGAACAAACATTGAGCTCCAGTCGCTACATTAAAATGAACAAACATTGAGCTCCAGTCGCTACATTAAAATGAACAAACATTGAGCTCCAGTCGCTACATTAAAATGAACAAACATTGAGCTCCAGTCGCCATTAAAATGAACAAACATTGAGCTCCAGTCGCTACATTAAAATGAACAAACATTGAGCTCCAGTCGCTACATTAAAATGAACAAACATTGAGCTCCAGTCGCTACATTAAAATGAACAAACATTGAGCTCCAGTCGCTACATTAAAATGAACAAACATTGAGCTCCAGTCGCTACATTAAAATGAACAAACATTGAGCTCCAGTCGCTACATTAAAATGAACAAACATTGAGCTCCAGTCGCTACATTAAAATGAACAAACATTGAGCTCCAGTCGCTACATTAAAATGAACAAACATTGAGCTCCAGTCGCTACATTAAAATGAACAAACGTTGAGCTCCAGTCGCTAACATTAAAATGAACAAACATTGAGCTCCAGTCGCTACATTAAAATGAACAAACATTGAGCTCCAGTCGCTACATTAAAATGAACAAACATTGAGCTCCAGTCGCTACATTAAAATGAACAAACATTGAGCTCCAGTCGCTACATTAAAATGAACAAACATTGAGCTCCAGTCGCTACATTAAAATGAACAAACATTGAGCTCCAGTCGCTACATTAAAATGAACAAACATTGAGCTCCAGTCGCTACATTAAAATGAACAAACATTGAGCTCCAGTCGCTACATTAAAATGAACAAACATTGAGCTCCAGTCGTTACATTAAAATGAACAAACATTGAGCTCCAGTCGCTACATTAAAATGAACAAACATTGAGCTCCAGTCGCTACATTAAAATGAACAAACATTAAGCTCCAGTCGCTACATTAAAATGAACAAACATTAAGCTCCAGTCTCTACATTAAAATGAACAAACATTGAGCTCCAGTCGCTACATTAAAATGAACAAACATTGAGCTCCAGTCGCTAATTAAAATGAACAAACATTGAGCTCCAGTCGCTACATTAAAATGAACAAACATTGAGCTCCAGTCGCTACATTAAAATGAACAAACATTGAGCTCCAGTCGCTACATTAAAATGAACAAACATTTTTATCTATAAAAAAATGACTCAAAAATAATCCAACATTAGTCGACGTCTGTCCCAGCTACCTGGGGCGAAAGGCAATGGATTTGTCACCAACACACACACCTGTAATAGACCAGTAATTCATGAACACACACTGCTCAAGGGTCGCCTGGAGCAGGAATCAAACCCACGACCTCCAGCTGTGAGTCGATGACATCATCCTTTCATTTCTTTTATCTTCACGTCAGAAACTGCCGTCGTTCTCTGATCAGATAAAGTTCACGACGAGAACACGGAAGCAGACGATCAGCACATGCTATCAGCGTGACCTCTGACCCAGATGAAGTCACTCGACCACACCTGCGGTGACGGACGCACATCACCGGGCAAGTGGGTCAACACTTACACACTTGCACACTTACACACTTGCACACTTGCACACTTGCACACTTACACACTTGCACACTTACACACTTATACACTTACACACTTACACATTTACACACTTGCACACTTGCACACTTACACACTTGCACACTTGCACACTTGCACACTTGCACACTTGCACATTTACACACTTACACACTTGCACACTTACACACTTACACATTTACACACTTACACACTTGCACACTTGCACACTTGCACACTTGCACACTTGCACACTTGCACACTTGCACACTTGCACACTTACACATTTACACACTTACACACTTGCACACTTACACACTTATACATTTACACACTTGCACACTTGCACACTTGCACACTTACACACTTGCACACTTACACACTTACACACTTACACACTTACACACTTGCACACTTGCACACTTGCACACTTGCACACTTGCACACTTGCACACTTACACATTTACACACTTACACACTTACACACTTACACATTTACACACTTGCACACTTGCACACTTGCACACTTGCACACTTACACACTTACACACTTGCACACTTGCACACTTGCACACTTGCACACTTGCACACTTGCACACTTACACACTTACACACTTTCACACTTGCACACTTGCACACTTACACACTTGCACACTTACACACTTACACACTTACACACTTGCACACTTACACACTTACACACTTACACACTAACACACTAATGCACACCATTGTGTCGCGCAGCAGGAGGAAGATTTTCGCAGCATTCAAACGACTCTCCATCATCCGCATGTTTTATATTTACATGTACGATATTAAAGATGATCACGCGTGTGTTTCTCAAGCGGATGATTCCAGGACACGTGGTCCAGGTCCAGGTCCAGGTCCAGGTCCAGGTCCAGGTCCAGGTCCAGGTCCAGGTCCAGGTCCAGGTCCAGGTCCAGGTCCAGGTCCAGGACCAGAGTCGCCGAAAACACAGCTGCGGCTTTTTAGTCGCGAGATTTTGATCGTTGGTTTTTCATGGATGGACTCTGAGGCTGAAGCTTCCAGACAAAAATCATTTCAAAACTTCTCTCGTAATTACCGAGCGTTGATTGTTCAACGATCGTTCGTGAACAAAAGCTCAGTTGAAAATCAATATAGTGTCAAAAATAAGACGTAAAAACTAAACTTCTTGTTGAAATGATTCATGGAATTATTTTGACTGAAGAAAATTAAGAATCTTTGAGGCAAAAAGTGTCACAAAGCTTTTAACTTGTTTTTTATGCATTGTTCCCGAATTCCCAGAAGTCTCCACCTCCAAGGGACTCGTTGTATAAACAAAGCGTGATTACAGTGGTTGATGTTTGAAGGTTAAAGACAACATTGTGCAGGTGCAGTGATCCGAGCCTTCAGGTAGGTTATGTTAGGTAGAACTTTATTGATCCTCAGGAGAGACGGAGAGGAAAACAAGTCTCCATACGTTCCTGACGTCTGTATAGAAGGTTCAGTGTGGAGTTGAAGAGGTCAAAGGTTAGCTTCTGATGCATCAGTCCATCCAAGAGAGTTGATTTCAATTGATCTTCTTTCAAACTTTTATCTTAATACCTTTAAAGTTAGTGACTTCAGACCCAGTTTCTAACCTCGAGTGAGCAATAGACAGACTTATTTTAACTCAAGGTCTGAAGGGACCTCTAAGGTCTCAGCTGTGTTGAAGGACCAAGACATCAGATGGCCTTGAGTTCAACAGGGAGATGCTGAGCAACGAGGCTGGTGTCTCCCACTGGTTCTGGTCCTTCCTCTGGACAACAACTTGTGTCATTTTCCGGGTCGTAGAGGAAGTAGATTCCTGAGATGATCGAGTTGTTGTCAGAATATCACTGGTCATGAAACCAGGATCTCAAGGGTCGTTCTGTCGTTTAATCCCATCAGACTCTTAAAGTGAAGGAATAAGAATTGAACGAGTGGCGCGTCATCATCTTAACCTGTGAGAGGAACATAGAGGACATAACCCTTGAATATGTTCTCTCCAGTTGACCAGGTAACCTTTACCAACCAAGGTCAACTAGAATCAACTCTGGTGTCATGAAACATCAACTAGTATCAACTCTGGTGTCATTAAACATCAACTAGTATCAACTCTGGTGTCATTAAACATCAACTAGTATCAACTCTGGTGTCATTAAACATCAACTAGTATCAACTCTGGTGTCATTAAACATCAACTAGTATCAACTCTGGTGTCATTAAACATCAACTAGAATCAACTCTGGTGTCATTAAACATCAACTAGTATCAACTCTGGTGTCATTAAACATCAACTAGTATCAACTCTGGTGTCATTAAACATCAACTAGTATCAACTCTGGTGTCATTAAACATCAACTAGTATCAACTCTGGTGTCATTAAACATCAACTAGTATCAACTCTGGTGTCATTAAACATCAACTAGTATCAACTCTGGTGTCATTAAACATCAACTAGAATCAACTCTGGTGTCATTAAACATCAACTAGTATCAACTCTGGTGTCATTAAACATCAACTAGTATCAACTCTGGTGTCATTAAACATCAACTAGTATCAACTCTGGTGTCATTAAACATCAACTAGTATCAACTCTGGTGTCATTAAACATCAACTAGTATCAACTCTGGTGTCATTAAACATCAACTAGTATCAACTCTGGTGTCATTAAACATCAACTAGAATCAACTCTGGTGTCATTAAACATCAACTAGTATCAACTCTGGTGTCATTAAACATCAACTAGTATCAACTCTGGTGTCATTAAACATCAACTAGTATCAACTCTGGTGTCATTAAACATCAACTAGTATCAACTCTGGTGTCATTAAACATCAACTAGTATCAACTCTGGTGTCATTAAACATCAACTAGTATCAACTCTGGTGTCATTAAACATCAACTAGTATCAACTCTGGTGTCATTAAACATCAACTAGTATCAACTCTGGTGTCATTAAACATCAACTAGTATCAACTCTGGTGTCATTAAACATCAACTAGTATCAACTCTGGTGTCATTAAACATCAACTAGTATCAACTCTGGTGTCATTAAACATCAACTAGTATCAACTCTGGTGTCATTAAACATCAACTAGTATCAACTCTGGTGTCATTAAACATCAACTAGTATCAACTCTGGTGTCATTAAACATCAACTAGTATCAACTCTGGTGTCATTAAACATCAACTAGTATCAACTCTGGTGTCATTAAACATCAACTAGTATCAACTCTGGTGTCATTAAACATCAACTAGTATCAACTCTGGTGTCATTAAACATCAACTAGTATCAACTCTGGTGTCATTAAACATCAACTAGTATCAACTCTGGTGTCATTAAACATCAACTAGTATCAACTCTGGTGTCATTAAACATCAACTAGTATCAACTCTGGTGTCATTAAACATCAACTAGTATCAACTCTGGTGTCATTAAACATCAACTAGTATCAACTCTGGTGTCATTAAACATCAACTAGTATCAACTCTGGTGTCATTAAACATCAACTAGTATCAACTCTGGTGTCATTAAACATCAACTAGTATCAACTCTGGTGTCATTAAACATCAACTAGTATCAACTCTGGTGTCATTAAACATCAACTAGTATCAACTCTGGTGTCATTAAACATCAACTAGTATCAACTCTGGTGTCATTAAACATCAACTAGTATCAACTCTGGTGTCATTAAACATCAACTAGTATCAACTATGGTGTCATTAAACATCAACTAGTATCAACTCTGGTGTCATTAAACATCAACTAGTATCAACTCTGGTGTCATTAAACATCAACTAGTATCAACTCTGGTGTCATTAAACATCAACTAGTATCAACTATGGTGTCATTAAACATCAACTAGTATCAACTCTGGTGTCATTAAACATCAACTAGTATCAACTCTGGTGTCATTAAACATCAACTAGTATCAACTATGGTGTCATTAAACATCAACTAGTATCAACTCTGGTGTCATTAAACATCAACTAGTATCAACTATGGTGTCATTAAACATCAACTAGTATCAACTCTGGTGTCATTAAACATCAACTAGTATCAACTATGGTGTCATTAAACATCAACTAGTATCAACTCTGGTGTCATTAAACATCAACTAGTATCAACTATGGTGTCATTAAACATCAACTAGTATCAACTCTGGTGTCATTAAACATCAACTAGTATCAACTCTGGTGTCATTAAACATCAACTAGTATCAACTCTGGTGTCATTAAACATCAACTAGTATCAACTATGGTGTCATTAAACATCAACTAGTATCAACTCTGGTGTCATTAAACATCAACTAGTATCAACTCTGGTGTCATTAAACATCAACTAGTATCAACTCTGGTGTCATTAAACATCAACTAGTATCAACTCTGGTGTCATTAAACATCAACTAGTATCAACTCTGGTGTCATTAAACATCAACTAGTATCAACTATGGTGTCATTAAACATCAACTAGTATCAACTCTGGTGTCATTAAACATCAACTAGTATCAACTATGGTGTCATTAAACATCAACTAGTATCAACTCTGGTGTCATTAAACATCAACTAGTATCAACTCTGGTGTCATTAAACATCAACTAGTATCAACTATGGTGTCATTAAACATCAACTAGTATCAACTCTGGTGTCATTAAACATCAACTAGTATCAACTCTGGTGTCATTAAACATCAACTAGTATCAACTCTGGTGTCATTAAACATCAACTAGTATCAACTCTGGTGTCATTAAACATCAACTAGTATCAACTCTGGTGTCATTAAACATCAACTAGTATCAACTCTGTATCATGTAGTGAATGTTCTTCAAGACGCAGTAACTTCTCATCATGACCATGTTTTAAACTTATTACTTTATAAAGTTGAAATCTGGACGAACGAGAGGTTACGAGAGTCCATTATGACGTAACTTGACTATGACGCACGGTGACAAACCTCCATGCTTGACCAATCACAGCAGAGTGGGTGTGGTTATGGTCAACAAGATTTAATCTCCAGAAAAACCAATTGTTTTCAGTGGGCGGAGCTTAAGACACAATGATGAGTAAAATAGAGTCCAACACAACAACAACACACACACATCAACACAGTACTCTAAGTGAAGTTGTAAGTTGTGTGTATTTCAGTACGAACGGTCAAAGTACCGGAACACGTTCGTGCTGATGCTGACAGAACAAGGTCAGACCACATAGTGTTTCGCTTGTGATTTGGCAGATGATTGACTGACGGTCTTTTCTTCTCCTGATCCATTGTGTGTATTTTAAGGGTAAATGCAACATCATCAACCATCAATAACTCCAGGTGAAAAAAAAAAAAAGGACTTTCATCATGTGGATAATTCAAGTCCACGCTGGTGTACCTGGAGTTAGGATGTTGCTTCTTACATTCAGAAGTTTGATCGATGT
>JACEEU010000727.1:307500-317500 GCA_016630915.1 Callionymus lyra | reverse complement strand
TGAGTCACTGGAGGGAGTCACTGGAGGGAGTCACTGGAGGGAGTCACTGGAGGGAGTCACTGGAGGGAGTCACTGGAGTGAGTCACTGGAGTGAGTCACTGGAGGGAGTCACTGGAGTGAGTCACTGGAGTGAGTCACTGGAGGGAGTCACTGGAGGGAGTCACTGGAGGGAGTCACTGGAGGGAGTCACTGGAGGGAGTCACTGGAGGGAGTCACTGGAGGGAGTCACTGGAGGGAGTCACTGGAGTGAGTCACTGGAGGGAGTCACTGGAGGGAGTCACTGGAGTGAGTCACTGGAGGGAGTCACTGGAGGGAGTCACTGGAGTGAGTCACTGGAGGGAGTCACTGGAGGGAGTCACTGGAGGGAGTCACTGGAGTGAGTCACTTGAGTGAGTCACTGGAGTGAGTCACTGGAGTGAGTCACTGGAGGAAGTCACTGGCGTGAGTCACTGGAGGGAGTCACTGGAGGGAGTCACTGGAGTGAGTCACTGGAGTGAGTCACTGGAGGGAGTCACTGGAGGGAGTCACTGGAGGGAGTCACTGGAGTGAGTCACTGGCGTGAGTCACTTGAGTGAGTCACTTGAGTGAGTTACTAGAGTGAGTCACTGGGGTGAGTCACTGGAGTGAGTCACTTGAGTGAGTCACTGGAGTGAGTCACTGGAGGGAGTCACTGGAGGGAGTCACTGGGGTGAGTCACTGGAGGGAGTCACTGGAGTGAGTCACTGGAGTGAGTCACTGGAGTGAGTCACTGGAGGGAGTCACTGGAGGGAGTCACTGGAGTGAGTCACTGGAGGGAGTCACTTGAGTGAGTCACTGGAGTGAGTCACTTGAGTGAGTCACTGGAGTGAGTTACTGGAGTGAGTTACTGGAGTAAGTCACTTGAGTGAGTCACTGGAGTGAGTTACTGGAGTGAGTTACTGGAGTGAGTCACTGGAGTGAGTCACTTGAGTGAGTCACTGGAGTGAGTTACTGGAGTGAGTTACTGGAGTGAGTCACTGGGGTGAGTCACTGGAGCGAGTTACTGGAGTGAGTTACTGGAGTGAGTCACTGGGGTGAGTCACTAGAGCGAGTTACTGAAATGAGTCACAGACCTCGTAGGCGAAGTCGAACAGCTCCAGGATGGTGAGGATGCTGGCTCCGATGAAGAGACCCATCTGACCTCCGATGTCTCCTGCAGAGAGACGAGAGTGAAGACGAGGAGGAAAAGATGGAGACTCGCAGAGACTCACCCAGCAGACCCGCCACCTCGTACGCCTTCTTCTGCTCGATGGTCTCGTAGTTTAGCGCCTCGAAGAAAACGTCCAGAACCAGGATGTTGTCACTGAAGACAAACACGTCAATCACGAGTCGAACCTTCACAGGAGACACTTTTGACTCACGAGATGTATTTCTCCGACTTGTTGAACTTCTTCTGCAGGTATCTGGCCGACGTCTTGCTCGGGATCTTC
This sequence comes from Callionymus lyra, assembly GCA_016630915.1. Taxonomy (NCBI): domain Eukaryota; kingdom Metazoa; phylum Chordata; class Actinopteri; order Syngnathiformes; family Callionymidae; genus Callionymus; species Callionymus lyra. The sequence continues at coordinate 316,052 of JACEEU010000727.1, read as the reverse complement.
ACCATCGACAGCTCCTTGTTGTAGCGCGTCATGTTGCAGGGAGAACGACACATGCAGCTGCTGCTCTCTAGAGCCGAGAGTTTGGCTTCAGAACATCAGAGGAGGAGGATGAGTTATGTGAGTAACATGTGTCTAACATGTGTCTAACATGAGTCTAACATGTGACTAACAAGTGTCTAACATGTGACTAACATGTGACTAACAAGTGTCGAACATGTGTCTAACATGAGTCTAACATGTGACTAACAAGTGTCTAACATGTGTCGAACATGTGTCTAACATGTGAATAACAAGTGTCGAACATGTGTCTAACATGAGTCTAACATGAGTCTAACATGTGACTAACAAGTGTCTAACATGTGACTAACATGTGACTAACAAGTGTCGAACATGTGTCTAACATGAGTCTAACATGTGACTAACAAGTGTCTAACATGTGACTAACATGTGACTAACAAGTGTCGAACATGTGTCTAACATGTGAATAACAAGTGTCGAACATGTGTCTAACATGAGTCTAACATGTGTCTAACATGTGACTAACATGTGACTAACATGAGTCTAACATGTGTCTAACATGTGACTAACATGTGACTAACATGTGTCTAACATGTGACTAACATGTGAATAACATGTGTCTAAGATATGTCTAACATGTGACTTACATGTGACTTACATGTGACTAACATGTGACTAACATGTGTCTAACATGTGACTAACATGTGACTAAGATGTGACTAAGATGTGTCTAACATGTGACTAACATGTGTCTAACATGTGACTAACATGTGACTAACATGTGTCTAACATGTGACTAACATGTGACTAACATGTGACTTACATGTGACTAAGATGTGTCTAACATGTGTCTAACATGAGACTAACATGTGACGAACATGTGACGAACATGTGACGAACATGTGACGAACATGTGACGAACATGTGACGAACATGTGACGAACATGTGTCTAACATGTGACTAACATGTGACTAACATGTGACTAAGATGTGTCTAACATGTGACTAACATGTGACTAACATGTGACTAACATGTGACTTACATGTGACTTACATGTGACTAAGATGTGTCGAACGTGTGTCGAACGTGTGTCTAACGTGTGTCTAACGTGTGTCTAACGTGTGTCTAACGTGTGTCTAACGTGTGTCTAACGTGTGTCTAACGTGTGTCTAACGTGTGTCTAACGTGTGTCTAACGTGTGTCTAACGTGTGTCTAACGTGTGTCTAACGTGTGTCTATCGTGTGTCTAACGTGTGTCTAACGTGTGTCTAACATGTGTCGAACATGTGTCGAACATGTGTCGAACATGTGTCGAACATGTGAATAAATTAAATAAATCAATAAAATAAAAAAAACAAGTTTGATAATAAACAAATGCTGACACAGTTAAAGTCACAATATTTGCATCAACGATGTAACAACATAAAGTGAGCATCAGAAGATTCAGACTCGCTGCACATGAATCGACTCGTAAAGATTCTTCTCTTTATTCGTCGACACGATCAGAAGCTTCTCTTGAAGGTCAAACTCTCATCACGACTCAGACCTGGACACGGTTGACCTTCACATGTTTCAACATGTTGAACGTCTCCTTTATCTTCAGAACATGATTCAATTCAACATTCATCTCATGAAGGAAAACATTCAACATTAAAAAGTAACAAATACTTCAACAAAAACATTATTTGTAGACAACACATGACAACACATGACAACACCTGACAACACCTGACAACACCTGACAACACATGACAACACCTGACAACACCTGACAACACCTGACAACACCTGACAACACATGACAACACCTGACAACACATGACAACACATGACAACACCTGACAACACATGACAACACATGACAACACATGACAACACATGACAACACCTGACAACACCTGACAACACCTGACAACACATGACAACACCTGACAACACATGACAACACATGACAACATCTGACAACACATGACAACACATGACAACACATGACAACACATGACAACACCTGACAACACATGACAACACATGACAACACCTGACAACACCTGACAACACATGACAACACCTGACAACACATGACAACACATGACAACACATGACAACACCTGACAACACCTGACAACACCTGACAACACCTGACAACACCTGACAACACATGACAACACATGACAACACATGACAACACCTGACAACACCTGACAACACATGACAACACCTGACAACACATGACAACACATGACAACATCTGACAACACATGACAACACATGACAACACATGACAACACCTGACAACACATGACAACACATAAACCTGACAACACCTGACAACACATGACAACACCTGACAACACATGACAACACATGACAACACATGACAACACCTGACAACACCTGACAACACATGACAACACCTGACAACACATGACAACACATGACAACACATGACAACACCTGACAACACCTGACAACACATGACAACACATGACAACACCTGACAACACCTGACAACACCTGACAACACATGACAACACATGACAACACATGACAACACCTGACAACACCTGACAACACCTGACAACACCTGACAACACCTGACAACACCTGACAACACATGACAACACATGACAACACATGACAACACCTGACAACACCTGACAACACATGACAACACATGACAACACATGACAACACCTGACAACACATGACAACACATGACAACACATGACAACACCTGACAACACATGACAACACATGACAACACCTGACAACACCTGACAACACCTGACAACACCTGACAACACCTGACAACACATGACAACACATGACAACACCTGACAACACATGACAACACCTGACAACACCTGACAACACCTGACAACACCTGACAACACCTGACAACACATGACAACACATGACAACACCTGACAACACCTGACAACACCTGACAACACCTGACAACACATGACAACACATGACAACACATGACAACACATGACAACACCTGACAACACCTGACAACACCTGACAACACCTGACAACACATGACAACACATGACAACACATGACAACACCTGACAACACCTGACAACACCTGACAACAAAGGTGTGGACAAAAGTGTGCGACTGTTAAAACCTGAAATAAACAAATAATAAATATTATGTCAACATCTATAACTACAAGAACAAACATGGTTTCATCTTCGTGGTGGATTCAGAAAGAGAAGCAGATCTTCCTCCTCAGACGGGCCTGGAGCCTGGAGCCCCACTGAGCTCTAATGCTGCTCCGAGGCTCCGAGTCACGTCGTTCTCAGGAAGAAAATCACATCCTGTCTTATGCTAATGAGTCGTTCGAGCGAGACTTCCTGATCCGAGTCTTTCTAATCTGTTGACTCGCTGGAATGAGTTCGACCAGCAGGGGGCGATGGGCCCCAGAGGTCAAGATTAGTGCAGAAACATCTTCACTTTCCTCTCGCAGCAACATGGAGGCTCGAGATCGCAACGACTGTCACGGGTCAATCTGACCCTCGGAGACAATCTAACACCAGAAACTTATTAAAGTCACAAGTTTCTTCTTCAACGTTCATCAACATTGTTTCTGCTCCACCCTGTCTGCACTCTCTTCTTCACCTCCCTTCATCTGCCTCTTTTACCTTCCCGTCCACAATCACTACATCATCCACAAACATCACCGTCTTTCAAAGAAGTTCAAATCTTGAGCTTGTTCTCAGTGTTGTGTAGCTGGTTGTGTAGCTGGTTGTGTAGCTGGTTGTGTAGCTGGTTGTGTAGCTGGTTGTGTAGCTGGCCTGTAGATGGTTGTGTAGATGTTGTGTAGATGTTGTGTAGATGGTTGTGTAGATGTTGTGTAGATGGTTGTGTATCTGGTTGTGTATCTGGTTGTGTAGCTGGTTGTGTAGCTGGTCTGTAGATGGTTGTGTAGATGTAGTGTAGATGTTGTGTAGATGTTGTGTAGATGTTGTGTAGATGGTTGTGTAGATGGTTGTGTAGCTGGTTGTGTTGCTGGTTGTGTAGCTGGTTGTGTAGATGGTTGTGTAGATGGTTGTGTAGATGGTTGTGTAGATGGTTGTGTAGATGTAGTGCAGATGTTGTGTAGATGGTTGTGTAGATGGTTGTGTAGCTGGTTGTGTAGATGGTTGTGTAGATGGTTGTGTAGATGGTTGTGTAGATGGTTGTGTAGATGGTTGTGTAGCTGGTTGTGTTGCTGGTTGTGTAGCTGGTTGTGTAGGTGTAGTGTAGGTGTAGTGTAGATGTAGTGCAGAGGTTGTGTAGATGGTTGTGTAGAGGTTGTGTAGATGGTTGTGTAGATGTAGTGCAGATGTTGTGTAGAGGTTGTGTAGGTGTAGTGTAGATGTAGTGCAGAGGTTGTGTAGATGGTTGTGTAGATGTAGTGCAGATGTTGTGTAGATGTTGTGTAGATGGTTGTGTAGATGGTTGTGTAGATGGTTGTGTAGCTGGTTGTGTAGATGGTCGTGTAGATGGTTGTGTAGATGGTTGTGTAGATGGTTGTGTAGATGTAGTGCAGATGTTGTGTAGATGGTTGTGTAGCTGGTTGTGTAGATGGTTGTGTAGATGGTTGTGTAGATGGTTGTGTAGATGGTTGTGTAGCTGGTTGTGTTGCTGGTTGTGTAGCTGGTTGTGTAGATGGTTGTGTAGATGGTTGTGTAGATGGTTGTGTAGGTGTTGTGTAGATGTAGTGCAGATGTTGTGTAGATGGTTGTGTAGATGGTTGTGTAGCTGGTTGTGTAGATGGTTGTGTAGATGGTTGTGTAGATGGTTGTGTAGATGGTTGTGTAGCTGGTTGTGTTGCTGGTTGTGTAGCTGGTTGTGTAGATGGTTGTGTAGATGGTTGTGTAGATGGTTGTGTAGGTGTAGTGTAGGTGTAGTGTAGATGTAGTGCAGAGGTTGTGTAGATGGTTGTGTAGATGTAGTGCAGATGTTGTGTAGCTGGTTGTGTAGCTGGTTGTGTAGATGTAGTGCAGATGTAGTGCAGATGTTGTGCAGATGTTGTGTAGATGTTGTGTAGAGGTTGTGTAGATGTAGTGCAGATGTTGTGTAGATGTTGTGTAGATGTAGTGCAGATGTAGTGCAGATGTTGTGTAGATGTTGTGTAGATGTTGTGTACTCACCCAGGGCAGGCTCGGCACAGTCCTTGTACTGCTCAGGTGTGCAGTACGAAGCGTCGCCTGCAGATCAAACAACAACATCAGGAAGAAAAGAAGATTCTAGAAGAGATTCTTTCAGACGCAGAGAAACAAGTTGGGAAAACTGTTTACTCTCAGCTATGATGGCAGAGGATGACGTGGTGACTCGGACAAGGACATGAAGCTCGATGGTTCAAATCTCTATCAGACTTCTGGGAATGAGAAGGAGTTCTGAGCCTCTGATGGACGAAGACTGGAGAGACTCACCTGGCATGTGAACCATCCTGCAGTTACAGTTCTCTACGATGTATCGCGTCTCACAGTCGATCCTACAGGCCGTCACGCTGTACACCTGGAAGAACCCCGACTCCATGGCCTTGGACTCGCACTCTCCCCACGGGGGAGGCAGGTAGGTGAGCTGCAGGTGAGGAGAGTCAGTCCCATTCCAGCATCAACAACTTTAGCGGCTCAGGCTAGCAAAGCTAATAAAGCTCACAAAGCTATCAAAACTCACAAGCTAACAAAGCTCACAAGATAAAAAAAAAGCTATCAAAACTCACAAGCTAACAAAGCTCACAAGATAAAAAAAAGCTATCAAAACTCACAAGCTAACAAAGCTCACAAGATAAAAAAAAGCTATCAAAACTCACAAGCTAACAAAGCTCACAAGATAAAAAAAAAAGCTATCAAAACTCACAAGCTAACAAAGCTCACAAGATAAAAAAAAGCTATCAAAACTCACAAGCTAACAAAGCTAACAACACTTGCAAAGCTCACAAGCATACAAAGCTAACACAGTTATCAAGCTAACAAAGCTAACACGCTAACTAAGCTCACACGCTAACGTATTCTCTTAAATGATAATGTAGGTGATGATGATCAACTCTGTGCCTCCATCTAGTGGTCAGAGTAGGAACTGTTACTAAACGGCGTCGTTACTTCCTCGATACAAACTTAACTTGAGATCACTAGTTCTAGTTAGTGTAGACGAGGGTTCAACTTCTTCTAGACTCACTAGTTCTAGTTAGTGTAGACGAGGGTTCAACTTCTTCTAGACTCACTAGTTCTAGTTAGTGTAGACGAGGGTTCAACTTCTTCTAGACTCACTAGTTCTAGTTAGTGTAGACGAGGGTTCAACTTCTTCTAGACTCACTAGTTCTAGTTAGTGTAGACGAGGGTTCAACTTCTTCTAGACTCACTAGTTCTAGTTAGTGTAGACGAGGGTTCAACTTCTTCTAGACTCACTAGTTCTAGTTAGTGTAGACAAGGGTTCAACTTCTTCTAGACTCACTAGTTCTAGTTAGTGTAGACAAGGTTCAACTTCTTCTAGACTCACTAGTTCTAGTTAGTGTAGACGAGGGTTCAACTTCTTCTAGACTCACTAGTTCTAGTTAGTGTAGACGAGGGTTCAACTTCTTCTAGACTCACTAGTTCTAGTTAGTGTAGACAAGGGTTCAACTTCTTTAGACTCACTAGTTCTAGTTAGTGTAGACCGAGAGGTTCAACTTCTTTAGACTCACTAGTTCTAGTTAGTGTAGACGAGGGTTCAACTTCTTCTAGACTCACTAGTTCTAGTTAGTGTAGACGAGGGTTCAACTTCTTCTAGACTCACTAGTTCTAGTTAGTGTAGACGAGGGTTCAACTTCTTCTAGACTCACTAGTTCTAGTTAGTTTAGACGAGGGTTCAACTTCTAGACTCACTAGTTCTAGTTAGTGTAGACAAGGTTCAACTTCTAGACTCACTAGTTCTAGTTAGTGTAGACAAGGTTCAACTTCTAGACTCACTAGTTCTAGTTAGTGTAGACAAGGGTTCAACTTCTAGACTCACTAGTTCTAGTTAGTGTAGACAAGGTTCAACTTCTAGACTCACTAGTTCTAGTTAGTGTAGACGAGGGTTCAACTTCTAGACTCACTAGTTCTAGTTAGTGTAGACAAGGTTCAACTTCTAGACTCACTAGTTCTAGTTAGTGTAGACAAGGTTCAACTTCTAGACTCACTAGTTCTAGTTAGTGTAGACAAGGTTCAACTTCTAGACTCACTAGTTCTAGTTAGTGTAGACGAGGGTTCAACTTCTAGACTCACTAGTTCTAGTTAGTGTAGACAAGGTTCAACTTCTAGACTCACTAGTTCTAGTTAGTGTAGACAAGGTTCAACTTCTAGACTCACTAGTTCTAGTTAGTGTAGACAAGGTTCAACTTCTAGACTCACTAGTTCTAGTTAGTGTAGACAAGGTTCAACTTCTAGACTCACTAGTTCTAGTTAGTGTAGACAAGGTTCAACTTCTAGACTCACTAGTTCTAGTTAGTGTAGACAAGGTTCAACTTCTAGACTCACTCTCTGCTCCTGCGTGGCCACGAACGTCTGGAATCCTGGGGCGACTCCGAACCCCAGCTCGTGGACGAAGGGCGGCTCGGCCTGGCTGTGGATTTGAACCCTGACCCCGGCTTCAAACGCTGTGTCCTCTGGAAGAAGAAGAGACTCTTCACGTCGTAGCCATGAGCTCAGAGGACAAATGAAACACAGATGACAACACGTTTACTCCAGGAACTCCGGTTTCCTCCCACAGCACAAACACACACAGAGAACTTGTCTGCAGGTGTGAGTGTGTGTGTGATTGTTGTGTGTCTTTGTGTGTCCTGAGACAGGCCTGTCCAGGGTGTCCCCCGCCTCTCACACTGGGTAGCTGGGACAGACCCCATCAGAAAGGATTTTATTTTAATTGGATAAAGAAAATTAGACATTTGAAAAACTGTAAAATAAAACTGAATACAAACAAACTCACAGAAATGAGGAGAACAAAGTGTTTCAAACCAGAAAAGTCGAGAGAAACAAGTTTCACTTCCTTGTTAGTCTCGACATGTTTCAAGGTCAAACACTTCTAATGTAACTTCTTGATCGTAGCCATGAGTGCGACTGTCACACCAAAGCTTCGCCAACTCTGACTATATAAAGGAGGAAGTTTAAAACTGAATTGTTCTTTTACTAGCTTAGCTAGTGAGTTAACAGTTAGCTCTGTTAGCACTGCTAACTGTTAACTCTTTTAGCACTGCTAACTGTTAGCTCTGTTATCACTGCTAACTGTTAACTCTGTTAGCACTGCTAAATGTTAGCTCTGTTAGCACTGCTAACTGTTAGCTCTTTTAGCACTGCTAACTGTTAGCTCTGTTATCACTGCTAACTGCTAACTCGGTTAGCACTGCTAAATGTTAGCTCTGTTAGCACTGCTAACTGTTAACTCTTTTAGCACTGCTAACTGTTAGCTCTGTTATCACTGCTAACTGCTAACTCGGTTAGCACTGCTAAATGTTAGCTTGTTAGCACTGCTAACTGTTAGCTCTTTTAGCACTGCTAACTGTTAGCTCTGTTATCAC